>JARHVA010006752.1:252500-270000 GCA_037957365.1 Torreya grandis | reverse complement strand
TCCAAAGTGAGGATAATTTTTCAATGGAGATAAATAATAAATTCTATGGATTATTTTATAAGTTTATATTCATGTGTGTTTATTTTTTAAGTGTTATGATTAATTGAATAATTTACATCATACTAGTGTTCTAGTCTTTGGGTTGTGTATAAATGTTTTCCATATAGTTATTTAGATTATGTTGTAGCTAATTTCAATGATTTGTGTTCACTAATAATAATCTCCCTTTTAAGATGTGCAAATTTAAATCAAATGTTGCCAACAACCTTTAGTTATGAGCATTGAAATTTATTGTATCTATTTCCTTGGGATCCTAACTTAGTTTCTATGTTTTATGTGTCAATAATAACCTTAAGTAGGCATTATTTAGAAAACACTTTTTTAACCTATAGTACAAGGTCCATTTTGGAAGAGTTTCATCTATATTTGGTTTAAAATCCCAAATATATATGCTATCTTTCCCTTTTTAATGATTTTTTTGATCAAAACCACTTAAGGTTAGAATCTACCTAACCATCTCAAGTATAATTTTCATCTCTTTAGATTACATAAATTAAAACCATCGAAGTTAAATAATGCATTTCTCATTTCTATTCTACAACCAAGTTATTTACAAAATTGAATACCTTGTAACTCCTTCCTTGGAGTGAAGCTTCTTCATTAATCCTAAAATATTAGAGGATAACTCATAGGATTTTTTTATGTGCATAAAAATCACATCAACAAACCCTTTTAATAAAAATTATTTCATATATTAAAATAATCAATAATCCCATAATTAAAACATATTAGTACATTATCAATACTTTTAAGCTTACATAAACAAAAGCTTAAAAACCTTGGTAATAATTATAGGCTTGTGTTTTATAATTAAACATTGATGCCCAAATAGTGGGTATAATTAGATATAAGCTAATGGTGGTCTTTAAACAAACAACACTAATAATTATGAATAGTACTGGTGAACACAATTCAAAACATCATAAAAGGGAATTGTTGACAATTGACTTGATCAATTTATTTTTCTTAAACTAATTTACCTGTATAACACTAATATAACAACATAGAAATTTATTGTAGATCCAAACGTAGCTCAATCCTCTTGATGTTACATATAATCATAAATGACATCATAGATACTGACTATATATAATCATAATAAAATAAATCACTAAATAAAAATTAGGGAACTACAATATGAACTAAAATATTAAATATAAGCTCATAGAGTAAATGTAGATTATATCACATGTCAAGTATTATAATGACATAATGTCTCAATAAAATATAATACTTGGAAAATTATTCAAGATCTATCTAAGCATAATATAAAAAATCAACCATCATAGGCCAAGATCAGAAAATGATCCTCCCCTTATGGGTTGGTCTTATCCTTTACCCAACAAGGACTATTTTTCAAATTTAAACCCTTCTTTATAAGATGGCCAGTATTTTAAGGATATGTAGCCTGAGGTTTCACTCTTTTGGATTTCTATAAATCCACATCTAAACCACTTATTCTACCCCTTGGTAATTACTGAAAAACATGGAAATTTCACTATTTGTGCACACTAATACTATTTTACATTGAGAAAATATATCATTTTTTCAAATTATAATATATTTACTTGAACTAACCCTTATCCAAGTTAAAACCCTATTCTATTTATGTCTATAAAATCATTATCAAGTACTCTAGACATATATAGATGTGCACATGTATTAAATATTAACTATTACACTAAGCACTCTAGGTGGTAGAAACATGTGGTATTGATTTTCATCCTTGAAGTATTAGATACATAGTCAATGATAAATCATCATGTGGGTTATTGGGGTTATCTCTACACATTCCACTCCATATTTCTTTTTGTAGGTTTTGAGACATAACAAACCCTAGTGGTGTTTCAGCCTTAAAGAGCTAATTTTTAGGTTATCTACACATAGACAAATGTGTAAATTACACATACAATCAAATTTTAATTATGTGTAAGTGATTGTACCATTATCTTCATGTTTTTTACATGTATGTCAAGATCAACCCACAGAGGTCAAGAAAGATATTTTATCCTGACTATTTATAGTAAATGTAGATGCAAATTGGTAGAAATTATTATTTCAAATACACACACAATGATTCATTTTTATCATTTCTAAACATATTTTTTATTCACACATAGTCAACCTATGTAAAAAAATAGCAAAGTCTTATTTTACTCTTTGTGGTTTTCATAGTAAGGTTATATTTGTCATTCATGTTTTATCCATTTCAATACTTTACCATCATTATACTAGTTACAATTCATTTACAAAAAATCTACCCTTTAATCAATTTTATCTTAATTAGAGTTAATATCCCAATTAATTATAAATTATTATAAAACATATTTTGCAATAACACCACTGAAATTAAGTAGAATTAGGTGATTTGTTTAATACTAACTCAATAACAAATTCCATTATGCTAAAAACATTTAAAAAATATATTTAACTAAACACATTAAATTAATCTAACCACATCCAAAGGTTTAGATCTAATCCATTTAGCTATTGATCACTTAACAAAGTACAATCTAATTTTGTAAATAAATCCTATTATATTAATCATAAAACTAGCACAAAATTACAACCAAATTTTATAATGATAAAATATCACCAAAATCCACATTTTTTACATTATAAAAAGTATCATAATTTATTATAATTTATATAATGTCTCAAGAAATAAATGAGTCTCAATAAACTCGTTTACATCCATAAATAATTAGGAGTGTAGACTCTGTCAGTTGAGTTCTGGAGGGGAGGGACAACATCACCCATAAACTTTCACACACTAAAATTGGAACTTAAATCTCCCATAAAATATCCCAAATAGGGAATGTCTCTCTCTTCACAGATGGGTAGATGATGATAGTACAAGAATCAAGAACTATTAACTAGAACCCATGTTTTATGAGATAACTAATACATGTATCATATCATATAGAAAATTGTTCTAACATGATATTGATAAAAACATATAAACTAAATCCAATAGGTGAATTAACAATGATATAACTATAAAAATTACTTTAGCTAAAGTTTTAATATAGATTTATGTTCTAAAATGAGTCAAAGTCACAAATATAACCCAATATATTACATCTAATTTGTCTGTTAGTGACATAAATAATGTATGTGAATTCCTTCTCACTTAATTTTTTAGTGTCAATAATAATATATTGGTTCATTAATATAAAATACTAAAATTAATAGATTCCATAAAGATTTTCCATATTAAATTACATAGCATGTACAAGTACAAGGAAATAATAGAAATGCATATAGTTTGTCTTATGGATAATAATAATAATACAAAACAACTACTATTATTTATAGCTTAAGAAGTATTAGTTTTTCCATTAATTAAAATATCAAGACAACATACCATAATAGGTAAAATCAATTAGCATACATAATTTATCTAAATACCTCTATGCATGTTTTTCTCTAAATGTCTTTCATCCCTCCAATTTCATTTTTTATTACATAATTTAACTACTTGATTTCTAATTATTAAATATGCACCATCAACCCGTCCACATAATAAAACAAGGTTTAATATGTCATAACCTATGACATTAAGTAATGCATATAGGTTTGTTTCCTTAACGCATTAATTTAATTTTTAATTTTTTCCTCATTAAAGATAGTAAACAAATATATTCACGCATCCATTTCCATGTAATTTACTTATTCATCCATCTGTATATATATATATATATATATATATATATATATATATATATATTACTCATATTAGGAATATTCCATCATTACATTCCAAGTTTCATAATTATAGGTATGTATGTATTTGTATATATACACACATACATACATACACATAATTATGACACTCAGAATGTAATGATGGGATATTCATATCTGAGTAATATTTATATGTGTATATATATACAAATGGATGAATAATTATATTACATGGAATTGGATTCAAAAATATATTTGTTTACTATCTTTAATGAGGTAAATCATAAAAAGAAATTAAAAATGAAATTAAATACATACATACATATGTATGTATGTATAAAAAATTTATTAGGAAACTTGTTCCTCAACCTATAATGTATATGTATACCCATTTATATCTATATAAATTCTATAAACATTTAATATACAAATTTCACCAAAATGAATCAATTCAGCCATAGCATATTTATATAACCATTCGAATACAAATACATTAAAAACAAATTCATTACATCCCAATCAACATTTATTTAAATAAAGTTTCCCTTAGGTATTCAACCCACTCTAAATCATTTTATTAGTTTAGTAAGGTATTATAATTTAAAATATTTATTAAAAAAATTAAGGAATGTTATGGTTTCCACATTCATATGTTCTCAAATAAGGATTGAATCAACCATTTTGAAAACATCAAGTATACCTAAAAAATTTAAGACCAAATTATAGGTTCCATAAGCAAACCTATTTTACATAATATATACTTATAAAATATATAAAACCTTTTTAATGCAAAAACCTCTCAATAAATAATAAATATCCAAACTCACACACAACCATATTCCAAGAAGGAAAATTTACTTAATTAAAAAGAATGTGACCAGACTTTGAACATGAAATAACCCTATATATATTCAATATAGGCCTGTAGATTTCTTATAAAATTTTTTACCTATCTTTAAAAATATATAAACAAAATTATAACCCCCCCCCCAAATTAACACTAATTAGTTAATAATTGTCTTATAAGGGTAAATCGATAATTTTAAGAATGCCCAAATTTATCTAATACTAGAAAAGACTTAGACCTATTACTCCTCATCTACCGAGCTCAATTGAGAAAACCCACAACAACTAACACAAAAAAAAATCATACTAACATGAATTAATTCTTATAGAGTGAAGGGTTATACTATTTCCATGGTCATTCTACTAACACAATATTTTTCCACTCAAACCTTGATTAAAATTATTGTGGTTATTGACAACAAAATTTACACACCCATTTTGGATGAGGGTTAGCGTTTACATTTTTGGCCCTATAGATGGGTCTAACCCATCCTCAAGGTCAGATATGTAACCCTAACTATTTTAACTTTAATTCAAATATAAATGAAAATCCCATTCAATAAAATTACATGTTTGGATTAATGAAATAATTGACACATTGCTATCAATTCAAACAATAACCCCTACTTGATAGTGTAGTCATGGTTATGAAAAAAGATTTTTCTTGTTACAAATCTTCCTATCCATATAATTCATCTACCAATGTCTACCAAAAACTTCTCCACATATCTTTTGTTATCCTCTTACATGTTGTTTGCATGCAAAATGTCTTAAATTTTGCCACCAAAACTATTGTATCCATAAATATCTTGCATAAAATGTCCATGATTCCATAAACAAAATTTTAAGATTCTTTGGATAGATGCCAAGCCTCTATAAACTATCCATAACTCTAACATAAAAACACTAATAATAGATAATCACTACAAAACTAAATGATCACATCAAATTCAAATTACCCACGTATATCATGCAAATAGTAATAATTCATTGGTATTTTAAATTTTTAAAAGAAATCATGCATAATCAGACTATAGTCTAGGATTTTATATATTCCTTAAAATTATTCCCTTTCAAATATAACTAACCATATCCAAGTTTAATCACTATAATATAAGTAATTAAGTCCAAATAATAGTGATCAACTATTCAAAAGATGCAAGTCCTTTTAACATAATAATGTATTTGATATAAACCAACATATTCTAAGATTTTATTTGTAATCCATTTATTAATTTTTTTTTATAAACAAGACATTTATTACCCAAAAATTCATGTTATAATGATTATCAAAACTCATATAGAACATAGTTGTAGATAAATTAAGATAACTATATAGAAATCTTGACCTCAAATTCAAAACTAGAAAAAAAGGTTAGAGTAATGTATAAACACCACAATCAGTCATAAATAATATGAAAAAAAAAATTAAAAAACAAAATTCAAAGTTTAATTCCATATCAATCCATATAAAAGTTATTAGACAACTTCTACCGAATGTGGTGTGTTTAGGGTTCTCATTTATATTCTTTCATCTGCCACTTATCTCCATCTACTTCACCCTCTTTGGTGATACTCTCCCACTATCATCATCTAAGGGGTGAAATATATCCTACATCCACCTCAAAACATCAAATCTAATTAGTCTATATCATGATAAAATCCATAACATAAAACTATATTTAACTAAAAAAGCATGATCATAATGTATAATAACACATAAGTTCAACCAAGTTAATAAATTAATGATCATGAAAGTAAGAAGTATATAATTATTTATATTCAATATATAATAATATAGCTTACTAAATAGTAAATCAACCAATACTTAATCATATAATCTATAAATCAATAGGTTAACTAGTCTAGAGAAGGATTCAAGATGTAACTTCCTTCCCCCTAAAGTTGGTCATAATCTTGATGACTCTTATTTCCTAAAAGAGTTCTAAAATTAAACATTATTTAATATAAAATTAAATAGTATCCATTAAAATACTAAGTAAATAAATAATGAAATAGTATATAAAACTCATCAAAATCTTCCTAAGTGGAACTACCTTCAGAATATTGGTCCAACTAGACTTTGCATTAAGACACTTTTCTATTACACAAACTGAGTTTAATAGTGTCAATTATTATACCTGGTTTTATTTTGACCACCCCATGATCCATAAACTACAAAGAATTCCAATCCAATATGTGACAAGGACAAGATAAATACTTTTTAAGATATGGCACATGGAAAACATTATGCAAGAGAGTTAAAGATGGTGGAAAAGCAGCATATACACTACAGGATTGATCACTTTAAATCTGAGGGATGAAATATATCCTATATCCACCTCATAACATCAAAGGTAATTAGTTTGTATCATGATAAAATACATAACATAAAACTATATTCAACTAAACACACATGATCATAATGTATAATAACACATAAGTACAACTAACTTAACAAATTAATGATCATGAAAGTAATAAATATATAACTATCAACAATAAATATATAATAATCCAACATACTAAATAGTAAATCAACTAATAATTAATAATAGAATCTAAAAATCAATAAGTTAACTAGTATATAGAAGGATTCAATATGTAACATCCTTCCCCCCTAAAGCTAGTCAACATCTTGATGACTCTTATTTCCTACAATAGTTCTAAAATTAAACATCATTTAATAGAAAATTACATAGTATCTATATAAATATCAAGTAAATAAATAAGGAAACAATCTATAAAACTCATCAATATCTTCCCAAGTGGAATTATCTTCAGAATATTATTCTAAATGGACCTTGTATTGACCGACTTATCTATTAAACAAACTACATTTATGAGTGTCATTTATTCTACCTAGTTCTATTATGACCACCCCATGATCCATAACCTACAAAGCATTCCAATACAATACATGACAAAGACTAGTTACATACTTTTTAAGATAGGAAACATAGAAAACATTATGCAAGAGAGCTAGAGATGGTGGAAAAGTAAGCTTATACTCTACAAGATTCATCGCTTTCAATACCTCAAAGGGTCCCACAAATCTTAGTGAAAGATTCACTAATTTATCAAACTTGATCAATCTTCTTGAGGCTTAACCCTCATAGTTACTTTATCACCAATAGATAACTATATTATTGTTCTTTTTGGATCAACATAAATTTTTGGTCTATCATTGACCTTAGACAACCTTTGCCTAACTATCATGACATGTTCTTCCATCTCCAGAAGCATTTCAAGTCTGAAGACTAGCCTATCTTCTTCCTTATCCTAACTAATTAGTGTTCTACACCTTCTTCCATATAATTCCTAAAATAGAGCCATTTTCAATATTAATTGGTATGAATTATTATATATGAAATCAACCAATCAAAGTGAATCCTCCAAATTATATTATTGATCCATAAAATGAATTGAAATAAGATTTTCTAAAACTTGGTTAACCCTCTCTATTTTCCCATCCTTTTTTGGATGATATGTCATACTAATATTCAACTATGTAGCCAATTTTGAATTTAGAGTAAATGAAAATGTATATGTCATGATATAATCTTGATTATAGATGATCTTCTCTAGAAACCCATGTAACCAGTACACCTGTTTCACAAATCTTTTCATAATAATTGGTGCATCATCAGTCAAATTACTTGATATGAAGTCAAATACCTTGGTTTTGTTTTTAACTACAACTATAATCATGTCATTTTCATTTTATGATAATGACAAACCTTATAAAATTTCCATAATAATCACCTACCACTTCCTAGCGAGTATATCATGAGGATAAAACAATCTTGTCAGATGCACATGTTCAGCCTTCACATGCTGACACTCTAAAAAATTATGTAAAAAATATGATCCATCTCTTTTTATTCCTTTCCCAAAATAAATATCGCATGCTCATCTATGATCTTAGTCACTCCAATTTGACTTGAATAAGGGGTATCGTGCAATTATTTTATCATTATAAACCTTAAACTCCCTCTATTAGGTATATACATTCTATCATTATACCTCAAAAGACCATCATTATCCAACTTGAATCCTTTAAACTTAGGGTTTTGAGAATATTATATCAATGGTTGCTTAGTCTTCTCATAAAAGTCATCTCCAAATGAGAATGTTATTACCTAATTTTGAAAAGTACTCCTAATATTAGCCAATGCTACTATGTACCTTCTATGACTTAGGGCATCTATAACTCTAATTTCCTTATCTTTGATTTAATTTATATCAAAATAATAATCATATAAAAATCATAACCAACATCTTTGTCATGTATTCATGTTTAGTTGGGTAAAGATATATTTGATCCCTAAGTTGTCAGTCTTGAGCTCAAATGAATTCCACAACAAATAATGTCTCAAAACATGTAATGCATGCACTATTGCATCAAGTTCTATATCAGGAGGGGCATAATTCACCTCATAAGGCTTATGATTTTTATATTCATATGATATAACTAAACCATCTTTCATAATAACTTCTCCAAGACCATCATTAGATGCATCTATAACCACTAAGAACTGACCATTATGACTCGGAACTCTTAGTATAGGTGCAAAGGTAAGCCTCTTTTTTAACTCTAAAAAGGATTTTTTTGCATTTAGCAAACTAGACAAAAATCTAATTCTTATGCTAAAGAGAGGTAATTAGGTTAGTTGTTTTTTTAGAAATTTGGAACAAATTTCATATGATAACTTGTTAATCTCATAAAACTCCTATATTCATCCACAATTTTAGGTGCTCGACACTCCATTATGGCTCTTATCTTTGTCAGATCAACTTAAATTCCATCTATGGAGACAACGTACCCCAAATATTATAATTTTCTCTATGATAATGCACACTTTGATAACTTACCATATAATTTGTGCTTATGAAAACACCACAAAACCAACTCCAGATGATACGAATGTTATTCCTCATTATTAGAATATATGAGGATATCATTGATACAACTTAACTCAAACTAGTCTAGATGATATATAAGCACACTATTCATGAGATTCATGAATTCTTATGGAGCATTTGTTAACCCAAAAGTAATAACTATAAATGTATGGTGTATTTACAAAGTTTTGAATATTATTTTGGGAAAATCTTCTTTTCAAATTCTCAACTAATGATACCCTACTCAAAAATCATTCTTAAATAAAATACTTTCCCCTCCCATTTGATAAAAGAGATCATTACTGTGAGGTAACAAATACATGTTATTTATTTTTTCTGTATTCAACATCTTATAATCAATACATAGGCAAAGAGTACCATCCTTCTTCTTGATAAACACAACTAGTGCACCCCATGGTGATACACTTAGTCGAATCAACCATTTCGATAAAAACCACTATAGTTGAGATTTCATCTCAACCAATTATGTAGTTTCATATTATAAGGTGCCTTGTATTTTTGTTTAGATACATATATTATGTCTATCAAGAAATCAAGCTCTTGTTTGAGTGGTAATCCTAGTAATTCATTTGGAAACATATCCTAAATGTCCTTAAGAAAAGGATAATCCTCAATGAATGGTTCATTATATTCTTCCATAACATTTATTTTAATAATAAATGCCTTACATCTTTTCCTATGATCCTTTTTGAGCTAAATTGTAAAATATACCCAAGTTTTAACTCTTATTTCTCACCTTGAATATGAGTCTAATTTCCAAAATTATCTTGACATTCTACCTTCTTGAGATATCAATATACCTCATCTTTATGCCTAGCAAGCCAATTTACACCTAAGATCGGATCATATGATCCTAATGGTGCTTCCTAAATATCTATTATCAATGTCAATAAAGGAAATTTGATCTCACCTTTGCTTAAACATGTATCAACTTTGACCTTAGCTTGATTCCCATATTATACTGATCAGACATTTGCCATAATACCAACTTTCCTAGATAATATATTTAGCATCCGAGGAGAAATAAAACATTCTTTAGATTTATCATTAATCAAAATGGAAATGGAATGACCAAAAGGATTACCTACAAACTCAATATGTGACACTTGAAAATTAACTTGATGATTGTTGAAAGATAAACGAATTCTATGTTGAAAACTTCCTTGTTATATACTACCCTTAGCTTTACTTTATAACTTTCCTTGAGTACATTCCCTGATATAGTGATCACACCCATAGATGAAATATCTACTATGTGGTCATTTCCTTTCAAACTATTGATTTCCTTTGAAACTAGTCTTGAATAGATCATCTATTTTATTATTACCTAAGAAGTTTCCAAATTTAGTATTTTGATTCCTAAACTAGTTTTTATAATTATCATTCCTTTTCTATTTATTATTAAGAGTCGATTTAGAACCCCCAAACTTCTTCTTGAACATCTCTCTAACTTGAGAAATAGACTTTAGCTTTGACTCCTACTTAACTACCTTTTCAGAGACCTAGTCCATCATAGATGGCCCATGCACATCTACTTCATATCCCATTTCATTTTTTAATCCCTTAATAAATTTCTAAATGCAAAACCTTTCATATACCTTATACTAAGGAACATATTTTAGGATTTTAGTGAACTTTTTCCAATATTCATTCACTAAAATATCTCCATGCTTTAGATTATTAAAATATGCCAGCTTCTAGTCAAAATATAACAAGGGAAAATAGTGTGATCTAAATAAAACCACAAATTACTCTCATGTGGTGGTAGTAAAGTCAAGGTTCATCTCAAGCTTCTTATTTTCCCACCAAGATGTTTATTCTTCAACAAGATGATTTATTCTTGTAACTACCTTAGTGACTTTTGAGTAATGATGGATCTCAAAGTACTTTTCCATTTCTATCAACTAGGGTTTTGCATAATCCCCTAATATATCTCCATTGAACTTAGTAGGATTTACCATCTTCATATCATCTATAATATTTTTAGCTACATAATATTTTGCATCCTATGGCACTTCCTCATGCCTATGTTCTTGTTGAGTTTCTTGAAGAATAGGGTGCTCTTCAAGTTCTTCTTGATTATTTTTATTAATGTGTCCATGCACTATTTGATCTAAGGCCATGATTCAGTCTCTATTTTCATGCATGGATGTGAGGATCTAATCTAACTTCATATCTTACTCTATGGTAAATTGATTTAGATCAACTAGAGGCTTAGTTTTTGAAGTAACCTCACCTCCAAGTCTACTATACACCATTATCCTTTCTATTTAATAAGAGAATATAATTAAATTATTGGACTCATTAAGTCCTAGAGTTTTAGCATCAACTCTTATAGCACAACGTAATAACCCCACCAA
Organism: Torreya grandis; assembly: GCA_037957365.1. Classification (NCBI taxonomy): domain Eukaryota; kingdom Viridiplantae; phylum Streptophyta; class Pinopsida; order Cupressales; family Taxaceae; genus Torreya; species Torreya grandis. The sequence goes on along the minus strand of JARHVA010006752.1, from coordinate 258,121 downwards.
GATTAACTAGAATTAAGTAAACAAAAAATTAACACTAACTCAATAACAAATTTCATTATGCTAAAAACATTTACTAGTGATATTTAATTAAATACATAAAATTTATTTAACATAACCAAAGGTTTAGAGATGATTCATTTAGCTAATGATCAATTAAAAAAGTACAAACCTAAATTTGTTAATAAATCCTGGTATATTAGTCATAAATATAGATTATAAATCTAGCCGCTACCGATACAAACATCAAAACTAACACATAATTACATTCAACTATTATAATGATAAAATATCACCAAAAGGTATAATTTTTACCTTATATAAAATTTCATACTATTTTAAAATTTATATAATGTTTTAGTAAATAAATGAGCCTCAATGAACTCGACTACATCCATAAATAATGAGGGGTGTCGACATTATTGATTGACTACTATAAGGGAGGGAGAACATCACTCGAGTGATTTTCCATACCAATCTCAGACTGTAAAATCCTTTTCATAGTATCCCAAATAAGGAATGACCCTCCTCTCATAGTTTTGTTGAGACTAACATACCCCATGTATTTTTGCTTTCTAAAATAGGGACCCTTGTAAATGTTTTAAAACATCTATATCCTGGTCTAGCTTTCATGAGGTTATTATTTTTAGAATTTGAATATCATCCACCTAAATAGGGATAGGTCCTTGCATGTTTAATTATGATTTATGATCTAACCCTATTTATGATTACCCATGGATGGCTAAGTGTAGGTTTCATGGAGGAAGGCAGGGTGCCTGAGCAAAAATCCTAAGGGTTCAAATTCAAACTTTGGTAGGAGAAAATTTATTGGGAATTGATCCTTTTAAAAAAGACCCTAAGTTTAATTTTACATTAAGGCTTAATTATGTTTTCAAACATGGCCAAAACTTGACATAAAATTATACTTAAATCCCCTTTTATGTTCCTTCCCCATTTTAAATCCCTCCTAAACTCATTAAATGTTATGTCAACAAGCCCTTTTTCATCCTAGGTTAAGACCTTATCAACATTTAGCCTAAGTTTTAATCTTGAAATGTCTTAGCATTTATTTAACACAAATGATGCCTTGAGGATCCTAAACTTTATTCTTAATCACTACACATATCATGCTCTAATTTGATGGTTTAACTTAGATGTAGATCTAATGGTCCTCTCTTCCTCAGATTCTTGATCCAATGGTGTGAGATCACCCTAAGATGAACTATGTACTAAACCCCACTTAGTATAAAATTTTCTATGGAATGTATTTTGATGACCTCACTATCATGTTTTATGTTCATGAGGACATCTTTGACATTAAAAAGGCCTTCAAAATAAACCCCATCAAAAATTTTATCCTTAGTCCAAAAAGGGGACCTTCTAAACATATAAACTTAGGCTTATCACATTAAAACTTAGATCATAGTGGTTTTTAATACTATTAATCGAAGGTTAACCCCTTGGCTTAAGCCTATGTGCATCATGAACTAACTTAATTTACATACATCTTATAGGATCTGACTATCCACATTCACCTAATGACCTTGATCCAATGAAATGAGATTAAAGAGCCCATAAAGTTATGCCAATCAAAAAAGACCTATTATATCATGATCAATGGTTCACATTCATCACCTAGCTTGATCCAATATACCACATCAACCCTAAAGTCTTAAGAGTACCATGAACACAACACATGACATGCTAACACTCAGCCAAAATAACCTTTTGAGCTTAAATTTGATAGTTTCACTCTCATCATTTGACATTCATGATGACATCTTCAATGTTAGTGAGACTATAAAATTTTACCATAACTAACCTCTCAACCAATCAACTATGACCTCATGGATCATGATCAATTGTTCTTGATCCATCACTAATATTGATATATGGTGTAAAATGAAGGTGGAATTTTCAACCAAGGACCCCAAAGCTTGATAGCTTGATATGTGGATGAATTACATCTAGTCATTTCCAAAGGAAGTTGGAATGTAACACTTGGCATAATTAGGTCATATATGATCTAAGTGACTAATTAGAAAGGACCCCTAATATTTAATCAAAGGCTCACATTCAACTTAGAATCTTAACCCAATAGAGTGATATAAAAGGATTTATTTAAAAACCAACAACTAATTTTTAAAGGGATTCTAATGGGTGTGCCATGGGAACAAGCTTAAGGAGGTCCACATAAGTGTCATGTAAGCACTAAAGGAAAATCCTAAGATTTTACACACTTAAAAATATAGGATTTGGATAAGTGGTGACATCCATAAGATCTAAGACATGAATACATTTATGAAATCAATCACCTTCACCATTAAAGCCTCAAAAACCCTACCAGACTAGCTTAAATCCTTAAACCTTGGCTTAAAGCCTCAAAAATTGACTATTAAGGACACAACTATATTAAGTAATCTCAAGGTGTCATCCTAAGCATCAAGACCAATCGTATTCCAAGGTAATTGACATCATGGCATTGGCAAGCCAATAATAGAAAGAAGAGACAAACATGTATCTAATTGTAGACCGTGAAAGGAGGTGCTTTAGAGATACTTAATTGGACACAAGAGCATTGGCCAATGGTATGAAGAATTGGTTTGAGATTTTCTTTGAAATTGAGGAGCTACAACCTCTATCATCCATTGAGCAAAGGGTGGCAGTCACTAAGATAAAGTTTGAGTACTTGGTTACAATCCACATGATAGGTCTTCATCAAGCTGCTACTAAACCTAAGGTATTACATTACATTGACATCCTTGCACCCTTGTTTATTAATTATAGAATAAAAAATGACTAGATCATCAAATAAGGAGGGTCAAGTAGAATTTCCTATATTACCCCAATAGCTTTTGAAGGCTACCATAAGATCCCTAGATATCACATAGACCTCCACTCCATCAAATAATAGACTACCTAGCATAATATAGATGATATCTTCACACATTTGTTAATCCAAAGAACTCATGTAGCTAGGAAGAATGATGGTAAAATCATTATAATTTAATTTAGAGAATGGATTAGGATCATTATGACCCTATTATGTAGATATTCATGGGTAGACACCACAACTTATGTCAACCCCAGATGGGTTTCCTACATATATTTCATGGTGGAAGAGAAGTTAACTCCACCTATTGGAGAGAAGATTAACATCCACATGGGGAGATAATTCTATGGAATTAATAAAATTACAATCTAATAATTCAAAGTGATCTCCTATTTGTTGGACTCATTAATGTCATCCACTCATATTATTAGTGTCAAGAATTGGTCCTCCCACAACAAAATTACAATTTCCCATCACTATGCAAAGTTTCACATATTTAAGTATAGAGTTCATATGTAGTACATTTGTGATTTAATATACCCTACTTTGGTCAATAATATCATAATGAACCCCATGCTCAAGATCCTCTCTCTTCTCAAGAAGTATGTTGAACTCATGGGAGATAATTGGTACTATCTAGATTGCACTATTATTAGAATAGAAGGGATCATGACCCGACCATTCAGGTTGCCTATTTATGTCCCCCTCAAGTTAGTTGAGTAATAAATTGCTCACCAAATCTTCCAAGGAATTGATAATTTTTGGAAGGAAAAGAGGAAGGGCATTCTACATCCCTTCCCATTCTTGATTGAAAAAACTTTGATCCAGGACTGGAAACAATTAGACATCATGTCCAAACATAGGTATGGCTTCTACTTTTAGAATGATGACCTAAAGTAATGGAACCCAAATAAAAAGGTTTTCCATCATTTAAATTCAAATTAACTAACCAACATAACATATGAGCATAGGGTTGGTCTATATGACCATTTTTATAGAAAAGCTTTAGACTTTGAGTAAGTCCATGATAGGTGCAACCAACATGGATTCAAGCTTCAACATAGACTAAAAAAAGAAGATAAATTAGTTAGGGAGAGATGTAAAATGAACCCATTTCAATATCATCTACTCCCTTCCACTTATAATGCACCTATAAATCATCAATAATAATAAGCACTCCAAATTCAAGGACTTGGTGAGAAAAAACTAGAAGAAAGGCCAGGAAAAGGCCCTTCATCATCAACCCAACCTCCAAAACAATCTTCTCTAGTGGAACACTTTGACATGGTTTCCCTAGAACCATATGAGATGGTGGAATAATTATTCAAGGAACTTGTAGAGACCTATGGGTTTGATCAAGAAGATGAGGGAACCACAACTAAGGTGGCACAAATTGAAGGACCCCAAATATTTGAAGAAGAAAAGGGAAAAGAAGTGGTATTGGAATTGGTCCTTGTCATATGAAAGAAGTTGAGCTGTCCCTTGTCTGTAGGTCCTATAAAAGACCAAAGGTGACATGGACCTTTCCCACCGGTGAAGTAAATTTGTTTAATGATGAGTTTACCATACATGGACCTATCATTTGTAACTAGTTCATATATGGGAAACTTCAAAATGTTCCTTCCCAGTCACAATCACTAGCAATTACTAGATCTATAGGTGGAGATCCCCTTCAAAATGTCAAACCTTAGATTAAGGAGCTCATGAAGGAGTAATAAGAAAGAAAAATTGTTCAAGCAACCAAAGAAAGTGGTAAGAAAATAAAAGACCTAGGAGCATCAATTGGAACTAGGATTGAAACCCCAAAGATACCCAAATCCTTTGAACTAGTAGCCAATATCATGTATAATCTAGATACAATAGGTTTTTAATGGGTGACAACCAAAACAACTAGCATTGGCACTAAGGAGTTCACCTTTCAAAAGGTGGAACCTTTTTTAGGCCTACCTCCTATACAAATGTAGGCAGTAGGGGAGCATCATAATCACTAAGAGGATGTGGCAAGTTTGATAGTGGCCCAATCAATAAAGACCTTGGATATAATCTAGGGGATGTAATAGAAGATCACCAATGTAGAAAATGAGAGGAAAGACTTGGAAGCACAAGTTAATTTTTTAGTCCTTGAGGACATAATTAAGCTACTATATAAGTCCTTATTTAACACATTTGAAAGGTTGAAGGCCCTAAATATTAGATCAAATACCTTGACCCATAAAATTAGGAAAGAATAGGCTTTAATCACTTAATGGTAGAACTATAGAGATTAGGAATCTGAATTGATTAATCTCCATAACACCAAACAAGTTCAGGGTATCAAGATCATCAAGTTGAAGCATTTACATGCCCTCCTAGGAGTCATTGAAGATAAGATATTACACTTGAGAAACTAATCTAATAGTGTCAATATATTAATAGAGGAGGACAAAGGATTTATAGAAAGGATAGAGAAGCTCTTAAAGGCACTATTGGTAAACCCTTCTAAGAACAATGCCACAACCCTAATAGATGATGAAGAGTTTAAGAAAAGGGTTACTACCTTCATCCAAAACATCAAGGACAACCAAGGCCCACTTGTTAAGGATAATAAAAAGATACTTGATATCATCATTACATTAGGGGATTATATTACAAAGGCCCAATGCATTTAGGAACTTAAATCCAAGAGTGATAAAGAATTTAACACATTAGGAGGTCAAAAAAATAATTGTTTAACGAAGCCTGAAGTAGATTTTGAGCTAATTCGAGAATAATATACTAAGGTGAAGAACATCCTAAATCAATAACCCAAGGG
>JARHVA010006752.1:37500-247500 GCA_037957365.1 Torreya grandis | reverse complement strand
TAATTCCATATCAAATTAGTTGAAAACTATCAAACAACCTCTACCCTATGTGGTGTGTGTAGGGTTTTCATTTAAATTATTTCATCTTTCACTTATTTCCATCTGCTCCACCCTCTCTAGTGATACTCTCCCTCCATCATCATCTAAGGGGTGAAATTTATCCTTCATCCACCTCAAAAAAATGAAAGTAATTAGTTTGTATCATGATAAAATCCATAAGATAATAATGTATTTAACTAAACAATCATGATTATAATGTATAATAACACATAAGTACAACTAAATTAATAAATTAATGATCATGAAATTAAGCAATATATAATTTTCAATAACGATAATATAATAATTCAACTTAATAAATAGTAAATCAACCAATATTTAACCATAGAATCCATAAATCATAGGTTAGCTAGTCTATGGAAGGATTCAGTATGTAACATATTGGTGAACTTGTAATTTTTAATCAAGCATTGATTAAAAAATATTTTTTAGAGTTTAAATAAATTCATTAATATCTAACACTAAAATAATTGTATTTCAACCCTGAATTTAGCATATGACACTAAAATAATTTTCTTCTGATCTTGGATTCAATATATGAAACAAAAAAATATATTTTTACATTGGATTCGATATCTAACACTAAACTCCATGTATTTTGACCATGGATTTCAAGGGAATTTACTAATCTCCACACACAAAAAATATCTTTTTTTAGGACCTAAATTTTAGTTTCGTATTTCTTTCTTTTCAAATTTGAAATAATATGTGGAAAAAATGGATGAGCACTTTATTCATTTTTTGCTCCAATATTTCTTGGTTTTCAATACATGTTGTCTTCCCCAAAAAAGGAACATTAATAAAAATAATGTAATAAAATGAATCAAAATTGTAAGGATCAGATAATTAATGATCAATATTAGGACCTCTAAAAAATATTATAATGAACAAAGTGAACATATGTATATCACAATATGAAGAGCATGATTACATCCTTGTATTGTACCAAACCCTCCTCATCCCCATCCACCTCACAAAAATCCTTTAGATGGTGTTTGTATTCAAATTAAATCATAATTAATTTTGGATTTTACTTTTGAATCACTTTAAGATCAAATAATCACTATGAGAGAATCCATATAAGAGATGAAAAATTAAATTAAATGTCATAGTTTATTGTTTACATCATTTGAAACTAGTTTCGTATATATAAATAATCTAGAGCATTATAATGTTAATCATATATATACATTTCCATTCAAAACAATTTTGTCTTAAAACATAAAATCTCAAGTATGAATTAAAAATAAAAATACATCTATGAATATTTATTAAAAAGTGTTAAAAAGGCTAATAATATTTCATGCAAGATAATGAGAGAATTGTTTCACAAGTTGATCAATTACCTCCTATGCATCCCCAAAGGAGATCAAAATACTATTGAAAATATAATAGAATGAATGGAAATCATGCATATATTTGTTACAATTTTAAGAATAAAACACAAATTATCATTGATGCATAAAAATCTAATACTTTAAGAAGGTCCTTAAACCTATGTAGTTTTCACCTAGGTGTTGGATTTTGTATGCACATGGGTGAAATATAATATATTCAATGGAATTAAATTATCTACCTTTAAAAATGAAAAATATTTTTCATGAGATATTCTTTGAGTGCTTCCTACCTGTGATATGACTGATCCTATGACTGATGGGGAAATAAGCATTAATAGAGATATAGAACTCAATTTTGTAATTGATATATTGATATTTGATAGGGGATTTATTGGTATTTAATAGAAAAATAGTGAGTAGGATTATATTTGTATTTATGCCACACATTTTAAAAATATATCATACTAGGGTTCAATAATAATTTTTGTTTGACTCATATAATTCAAAATATTTAAAAATTAGATGAATTTTTATAATTAGATAATAAGAATATTGATACTTACATTAACACAAGTGTCCCTATGTGGAATTCAAGTGTCTAATAGGCTAAGAAGTTCTTGAGGATATGAATCTAAAAGAGAATGATATATATCATGTTTTAAAAATAATCTATAGTGTAAGAGATCTAGGTTATCAAAAAGTATAGGGTCGGACCATAAGATAAGAAGTTAAGCACAATGAAATGGTGAATATGATTATTTTTCTAGTGGGAAGATATATAACTAAATGCCAGATCACTGATAAGTGTTTTTATAGTATACAATATATATATAGTAATGCATAAAGATAAAACTTCTAAGTTAATTTGAATAAATTCATACATGGGTGTGTATGCCATACCTTGCCTTTTCTTGGGTGCACTTTGAATGTTTTTCTAGTTTATGTGATGTAAAGACCAAACTTTCAAAAGCCATAAATTTTGATCTGTAACTCTTTTTGAGATATCATTTGTGCTAAAAACATTTTATTGAAAACTTTAATTCAACTGTAACTTGTAATATCCAGTTAGGGATGTTTTCCAAACTTTTTGGAGGCCATATGTGAACATATGAGGATTTGAAAATGCATTTTAGTATTTATTTTTTATATTTTAATATTTTCAAAAATAGTGTATTTTTATACTCAAACATGAAATTCAATTAAAATTCATCAATTTACATTAATTTTAGTGTTTAGGATATATGTGGATAGCTTTAGGCCCATTCAATCTTGCATGTAAAACTTCTAAAATAGCAGTTTAAAATCATTAGAAGACAAAAGTTATTAAAAATAGCAATTTTATTAAAATGTCATGGGTTAGTTAGATTTAGGTAGATTTTAATTTATTTATATTTTTTAATTATTCATGTCAAATCCAATTCTAAGTTTATTTTTATTTAAATACTCTATTGAAATATTTTATTCATTCAATGAGAATCATCAGAGAAGTTTGCTTTCATGGAATTTTTAAGTTTATGCCTATTAATACTTTTGCTTAGTTAGTTTATGTTTTCATCAATATGACATACAACTAGGATCATGTTATAGTTTAAATTAGTGAATATAATATAAAATTTAACATAATTGAAATGCTTGAAACTAAATAGAGAAAATACGTAATACACATATGTGTTGATGCAACCATGTTGCCCCTTTATATTTTTAACTGGTCAAGGTGTGTGTGTGTGTGTGTGTGTGTGTGTGTGTGTGTGTGTGTGTGTGTGTGTGTGTGTGTGTGTGTGTGTGTGTGTGTGTGTGTGTGTGTGTGTGTGTGTGTGTGTGTGTGTGTGTGTGTGTGTGTGTGTGTGTGTGTGTGTGTGTTACCTCTAATTTGTAGTTATGTATAATATCTATCAAAAATATGATAAATTATATCCCAAATCTATAAAAAATGGTGTAATGCATATCATTATGACTGAACTGTATATCTCAATCATGTAAAATGTAGTGTAATTATGTAAATCATGAGAAATGGTATAAGTGTGGAGGTCTTGTCTATATGGAAATACCCCACTAATATGCCCCTAATTTTGAGGTATGGGAAATGGAATATGGTAGTTACCTTACATATAAATGATTAGATAACTATATATTATGTGTAGGAATCATGTAGCATATAGGATTAATATGTATAAGTAGATGTACCAATGAATCTCACAATATGTGATAAAAAAATCCCTGTGATGCATGATATAAATCATGAAAATATATAGAAATTAGAATTATAATCTCAAATAAAAATAAAACACTCACACAACATCAGTCAGTGTAATATAAAGGGGTTCTAAGGAGACTAAAAACAAGGGGCCTACTCAAACATCACACACTTGAAGGAATGACATATTAAAATATCCAAATATAAATTAACATGAAATGGCACAAGGGAAAATAAGTAAGTAACATGTTAAATTTTATGACAATAAATATATTAAAAAGAAATAAGAAAACACTAAATGAAGTGACAATGTGAATAAATGAAGTAAAAAAAAACATAAACATATCATACTAGTCCCTACATATATGTGTTATAAAAATATCATGTAACATAATGTTGGGAGGATGTAAACCGGAAGCACACAATTTGATTACTAAACCAAGCAACTTAATATGCGGAAATTAACCAGATTCACCAAGTAACTAGAATTCAGAATAACACATGATATGAGAGACAATACCAAATTGTATTAACACTTTATACAGAAAAGAATACAATAAAGAAGATGCCACTTCTTCTCCACCACCTTACAGAGGTTTCCCACACCTCAAGTGAACAGTAATTCTTCTCCCCAAAGCTCTCCCTCTCACAGGTCCCAACACCCAACTCAAATACAGAGTTGGTGTTCACCTCCCGTGCTCCACGCACACCACAAGTGCTCCACGCACTCCACAAGCACTCCACGTGCTCCACAAGTACTCAAGGTACTTCAAGTAGATCTCCCATGAATCTGCAACAACCTACAATTCAACAGACCATACTTATGGAAGGAACTCCCGTGCCTTCCTCTTGCTCTATCCGAGTACACACCTGTACTCCAAGTAGATCCTGCCTGATACTGCTCCCTGTTGTGTTGCTTTCTGTATGACCTTGCACACCTGCAAATCAATCAATGGTTCTATTCACCTGTGAACCTCGACCTTGCACACACATACACCTGCAGATCAACGATCTTACTTACCATGTAGATCTCCTATATAGGCCATGCACCTGTGACCAAGATCCTACACTCTTGAAGAACCCAGCTGGCTCTCCAATCCAGCACCAACACACCTGGTACTGTGGCACTAGGAGGAACGCACCATAGCTCTACCTCACACACAGAAGGAGCTTATAATTATGCTCTCTTACTCCCTAGCACACTTTTCCAATACAACCATGAGTCTATTATATAGATCTCATCCAAACAATGATTAGACATCTAATTACAATAATTAGATCCGCAGCTATGAGTCTAAAATTAGCACTCATCATGCAAACTCTTGGTTCGTTAGCTAACTGCCCGTAAATAGCTCGCAGTCGAACCACATAGGCAACCGACGCCGGTCCTTGTTCGCCTGGAGGTGACCGACGTCGGCCGATATATGACCGACGTCGGTTGCTTCACTGTGCTCTCCCGCCGACGTCAGCTGATCAGACCGACCCCAACTTCTTCTACAACTCAGCAACCTTCAGCAACCTCCTCTCCTGTTTGCATCAGTGAAGCTTTTAGCTCCACAATCCTAACAATCTCCCACTTGGAGATAAACAGCTGCACTGTACCTGTACCTGTACTCCGTCTAATCTGTTTCCTGGTTTGTATCCCTCTTCAAGCTCCCACCTGAAGACAACCCACCACACATCCCGTGGTGTACCACCTGTCATCCGAGTAACCTGCCACATCCGAACCTACAACACCTGTAGTGAAGTCCTGACCCTGCATAGCAACACCTGCTGCCGGTCCTTCTCAAAAAACCTGAGAACCACTTCCCCGAATTGGCTCCTAACTCTCTGACAGCTCCCACTGCATGGGAATACTTAGGTCTATACCAGACCTCATGTGATTTTGGACACTGTACCTGTCCAGCCCTTAGTGTGCTCCGGCTCTGCATCCCGAACCTCGCCAACACCTGATTCACATCAGCTCCCACTCGAGACAAAATCAACCTGTGATCTCCATGCCTCCCATGTCAAAGAATTCCGCTGCTCCAAAACTCCTCCTGACATGCCACTGAACTAATCTTACCCTTAGCTCAGCAAAACCCTGTATGTACACACCTGCTATAGCAAAACATACCATCCACATACAGAAATAGAATGATGTCATGACTCATCATCCCCCTGGTAAGGCAAACCATAGTAGTTACCCTGACATTGACTGAAGCCATGCTCCGTCCTCCACCTGTCAAACCTGGTACCACTGTCCTGCAGCTCCTCAAGACCATATACCTGATCTTTCGTCTCACATATCCATTCTCTCCATTCTTCTACTAAGGTATCCATTCGTCTCTGTGCTTTCATACCTGCTGGCATCTCTACCAAGACACACCTGTCTGGTTCTCCTCCAAGGAATCACATCCTCATCCATGCCAAGCTCACACCTGTTTCCTGGATCCTTCCTGCTCTACAATCAGCAACATGTATAAAGAAGAGGAACAACGAATTTGAGGGCCTACTTACGCCTTCAGTCCTCCATATGGGTGTTTGAGACTCCTTGACAGCTTGTTGTCCACCCAAAATTCGTTACAGTGACCGACCTCGGTCACTCCACAGTCTGCATCCGACCGACATCGGTTTCATGCGTCTATACCTGACTACCAACCTGCCTGCGCTGGTGTCCCTGCTGCCGACGTCGGTCCTTCTAACCGACATCGGTCTTACCTGCTGCCAACATTGGTCCCATGACCGACATCAGTCTTACCCTGCCCGACATCACCGGCTTCGGTCTGCACATGACCGACATCGGCACCTGTCTGTTCGACGCCGGTTCCTCCTGACTGACATCGGTACCTGTGTTCACCTGTGAGTGATGACTTTTTACCCACGAGCTCCTTTGAATCAAAACCCATGTCCAAATTGCCCTTCTCAGAAGTATCCAGCCTCATCCACTGGGTTCTACCCGCCATCTCCTCCATAAACACCAAGGCTTTCCAGTTCTTAAGCCTGTCAAATATGTCTGTCTTCCGCTTAAGAACATGCATCTCCTTCCTGCTCATGTGACTAAGCCTACGAAGCCACGTCTCCGCAACAAAAGAAGAATCAGTAATATAAACAAGTAGATAAAGGATACCTGTTTTCTTACCACCAGCTAATTCAAGTGCATCCGCTGTGAGAGTTCTTGTGCATCTCTCATCACCCAATCTTTCTGAAGAAATTAGCCATATCTCCAAACCTGGGACCTGCATGACCTTCATCAACACCTGTGTGTTGGCCGCCTGCAATTTCAGCTTCACTTCCCCTTTGCCAATTCTTTGGCAAGGCTCACCAGCTCCTCTACCTGGAACTGCATGGAAAGAGGCAACCGAATCTTTTATCCAAGATTCAACTTTATCCAAGAAACCTGCAAACACATCCTGTGCAACAACACCTGCTACATCTGTATCTTCAGTTTCTTCATGCTGATCTGTTACCAACCAACAATAATCTTTTACCTGCTCTTTCTTTCCATAGGACCGTGAGTGACCATCTGTGCTTTTCAACTCCTCCATTCTTAGCTTACTTTGATCTGCTATTTCTCTACTCCCACTCGATCAGAAACCCCTGAGAGTGCCCTGTAACCAAACACAAAACCTGCTTCCTCCAACCTCAGCTCAGATACCACCTGTTGGTATCAAGCTCAAGAACCTACAACCAAGGCTCTGATACCACTTGTTGGGAGGATGTAAACCGGAAGCACATAATTTGATTACTAAACCAAGAAACTTAATATGCGGAAATTAACCAGATTCACCAAGTAACTAGAATTCAGAATAACACATGATATGAGAGACAATACCAAATTGTATTAACACTTTATACAGAAAAGAATACAATAAAGAAGATGCCACTTCTTCTCCACCACCTTACAGAGGTTTCCCACACCTCAAGTGAATAGTAATTCTTCTCCCCAAAGCTCTCCCTCTCACAGGTCCCAACACCCAACTCAAATACAGAGTTGGTGCTCACCTCCCGTGCTCCACGCACACCACAAGTGCTCCACGCACTCCACAAGCACTCCACGTGCTCCACAAGTACTCAAGGTACTTCAAGTAGATCTCCCATGAATCTGCAACAACCTGCAATTCAACAGACCATACTTATGGAAGGAACTCCCTTGCCTTCCTCTTGCTCTATCCGAGTACACACCTATACTCCAAGTAGATCCTGCCTGATACTGCTCCCTATTGTGTTGCTGTCTGTATGACCTTGCACACCTGCAAATCAATCAATGGTTCTATTCACCTGTGAACCTCGACCTTGCACACACATACACCTGCAGATCAACGATCTTACTTACCATGTAGATCTCCTATATAGGCCATGCACCTGTGACCAAGATCCTACACTCTTGAAGAACCCAGCTGGCTCTCCAATCCAGCACCAACACACCTGGTACTGTGGCACTAGGAGGAACGCACCATAGCTCTACCTCACACACAGAAGGAGCTTATAATTATGCTCTCTTACTCCCTAGCACACTTTTCCAATACAACCATGAGTCTATTATATAGATCTCATCCAAACAATGATTAGACATCTAATTACAATAATTAGATCCACAACTATGAGTCTAAAATTAGCACTCATCATGTAAACTCTTGGTTCGTTAGCTAACTGCCCGTAAATAGCTCGCAGTCGAACCACACAGGCGACCGACGCCGGTCCCTGTTCGCCTGGAGGTGACCGACATCGGCCGATATATGACCGACGTCGATTGCTTCACTATGCTCTCCCGCCGATGTCGGCTGATCAGACCGACCCCAACTTCTTCTGCAACTCAGCAACCTTCAGCAACCTCCTCTCCTGTTTACATCAGTGAAGCTTTTAGCTCCACAATCCTAACACATAACATATCAATTAATTTATGAAATATGTAATCACAATCATAGGCATGTGTAAGCATTACCATATAATATTAACATGATAATGTATACATGACCATAAAGAAATACAACCTCTATGAATCATGATTAAAGAAGTAAATGCCCTAATCATAGTATATAACATGGGAGGAGGAAGGGTATAATAATTTTATGTGTAAGTTTCATGGATATAATGTATTCCTATATCACACCAAAGTAAATGTGAAATATATATGTGTATATACACAACATCCTATCTACTAATATAAAGTAGATGCCAAGGAGATAGTAAACATGTGCATACTAAATATTTTTGTAGTTTATTTGATTTTTTATATTTTCTTGAATACTAGATTTTTTTTGTATTTTTTGAATATTTACAAAGGAGAAGATCTAACCTATAATCCCATCTAATGTTACATCAAATGTATCTCCAAACTCAAAATATGATACATCAAACTAGTGATACTACCGAGGAACATGTATAGGTGTAATATATGGAACTATAAAATATGTTATACTCTACATATGTCCTAGAGAACTCTATGTTCATGAAGAGGTAATAGATAGAGTCAAGCTTTATCAAACCCATTATTTAGCTCTCATCAGTTTTCTAGGTGCAATTATTATTAATTAGAACATGTTTTTTTTAATCTTAGCAACTGGTTAGACTGTGTAGGTGTAGATGATGATGTTGTGTTTAGTATTTACATTTGGTAGTAGTAAACATGTGAATATGAAATATTTTTTTATTTTATTTGATTTTTAATATTTTATTGAATACCATATTTTTTTTTGTTTTTTGAATATTTACAAAGGAGAAGATCTAACCTATAATCTCATGTAAAGTATGGTCACATGTATCTCCAAACTCAAAATATGATACATCAAACTAGTGATACTACCAAGGAACATGTATAGGTGTAATTTATGAAACTATAAAATATATTATAATCTACATATGTCCCAGAGGACTCTATGTTCATGAAGAGGTAATAGACAGAGTCAGGCTTTATCAAACCCATTATTTAGTTCTCAGTGGTTTTCCAGGTGCAACTATTATTAATTGGAACATGTTTTTTAATCGTAGCAGCTAGTTAGACTATGTAGGTGTAGATGATGATGTTGTGTTTAGTATTTACATTTGGTAGATTACCATTTACTATTTATTATTTATCATAATTTTAATACATTTATTATTAGTTAGTAGGTTAAATGAATATATGTTTGTAAAAAATATATTATGTATTTGGGTTAGGATGTTATATGGTTGAGATATTTGAGGGATCAAATACTGAAGAATCCTCCTTGGTGATAGGAGATGATTTATTATATGAATCTAATGTACCATATGTAATGTATGATGGAATAAAATATAGTGTTATTTGTATTTTAAAATTATCCAAATATGGGATAAACCTATTATTTGGTATTAGAGCAGGTTAGAGCCAAGCCTATGAGATATTAATAGATAAAGAATTTATTTTTTAAAGGGTATAGTTGGTAAGTGTATTTTTTATCCTATTTTACATTAATATTTTCACTACTTTTGAAAACAAACAAGCCTACATAGTAGTTACATCTGAATGTATAAAGGAGGTTGGCATAAAATATTTGAATACCAATGTGATAATTAAGACAAAAATACACGTGAATTTTTTTTGGCTTCACCTCTTGATTAGATACTCTTAATCCTATAATTTCATAGCCAATATCAATGGTATGTTATACAATGACTTAGTTTTATGTTCAACATTGGTTTTAGATTGGATTCTATTATTTATGCATGACAAAATTGGCCTATGTTGCTATATACCTATCTATCTCCTAGTTTGATTGGAATACAAATAACATTATGAATGAGCTCATATCAATATACCTCATGACCCATAGAATGGAATTTGGATACTAATGGTATTTGGGTCTCCCTTAATGCATATCATTATAGATCTATTGTAATGCATAGTTCACAAACTTGTCACAAATATCTTGGAGCTTGTAACCAAAAAAATTAGTGATTTCTTAATTAGATGGGTTTAAACATTTTTTCTAGTTTCAAAACTTGTGGTAATTTGAGTCATTTTATTATTAAAAAAATATAAATTTGGTCTTTGGTTTATTAGGTTAGTAGTTTTGGTTATTTTAGAAAATTGAGTCTTATATTTCAACATGTCTTTATAAAAATTAATATCTGAATACTTTTTAAAATGCTTATTTATAATTGAGTCTTAGGTCCATTATGTTATATTTTAATTAACATTTAGATTAATCATTATAATAGGATATTGTTAAATATTTTTTGAAGGAGTGCGTTATCAATTGAAACCAACACCCATTTTCATGTCAAATTTGTGGAGGGTAGTCATGGGTAAACTAAGTCTCATAAAAAAAAATTGAGGAAGGTATTTTCATACATGGTAAATATAGATGTATTTACACCTAATAAAAAATTATCTTTTGGATGTTGTCAAGCCCAAATAAATGACAACAACATATGCTAATGAAGTTGGCTAGTGGAACGTGAAAATTAAAAAAGTGTTGGGAACTATTGGCCTTGGCTTATCAAAAGTATACATGTACCACATAGACTTCATGAATTTAGAAAAATATATTTGGGAGATATTAAATAATCTCTTTAGATTTGAAATATATAACACCAAGATGACATTGAATTTGAGGTTCTATTGATTGAAGATGGTATAAAAATGTTAAATCATATAAGTAAGTTTCACTCTCTACTAAATCAATTAGCTGGAATTAACAAGAAAGTAAAGGATGATGATGCAAAAGTAATAATTTTGAATAGTATTCCTAAGAGTATGTCTTTTATAGTGTTTACAATTATATAAATTAGTAATAAGTATTTAAGTAGTAATATCTACTCTACTTGATCAAAGTGAACATTCATATTCATAAGAAGTATTACATGTGAAAAATAAGGCAAGTACATATTCAAAAAAAGGAAAATATAAATAACATGTTCATCCAAAAGGAAAAATCTAATGTTAATAATGTAAAAATGAAAGGTCTATAATTTTGAATTGATATAATATGTCACATAATATTATGGATGATAAACTACATCAAAATGCTTAGTTAGTTGAAAAAAATAATTGGGAAGAATATTAAAATGATAAATAAATATCTTTCCCTAGTGATGAAGATTTTATATTTTAAATAGTCATCTAATATAGGTTAGAGGCATAGAAGAATGAGGCTACAAAGCACCTCTTGTCATGCAATAATTATGAGATTGAATTTTGTTTTGGTGGAATTATGTGTGGTATGTGACAAATAAAACATTGTAATCATTCCATTGATAAGTTTGAAAAGAAGAGAATGTAGATATCATTAAATATGTTAATAGTTGTATAAGAGGGAAGCTGACTTCATATATCCTCTAACTCTCATAATTAACTATACGATGGTTTTTTGGTTATTAAACTAAAATAGAAGTAAAAGTGAGATAAGATATTGTGTGTACATGATCATGTACAATAATATCTAGATATCAAACTTTAGACAATAGTATGCTTACCTAGAACTATGTGTTGGCATATGATTATGTTTTTAGTTTACATGATGAAATTTTTCCCCATCCAAAAACTAAGGGGGTTAGGTTTAGTATTTAAATTTGTTAAATTACTATTTATTATTTATTATTTATTGCATGGTTAACATGGTTATTTTTTGTTAGTAGGTTAAACAAATATATTGTTGTAAATAATATATTATGTATTTCGGTTAAGAAGTTATATGGTTGAGATATTTGATAGAAAGAATTTTGCGGAAGCCTCCTTGATTATAGGAGATGATTTATTATATAAATGTAATGTCTTGAATGTAACAGATAATGGAATAAAATATAGAGTGTTATTTATGTATTAAAATTGTGAAGATATGGGCTAAACCTATTAGAAAATTCCATAAAACCTATTGCGTATCTTAGGTGCAATATTTTCTCAAGTATGGGTCACCTAAGAAATGGGATTGCCCATTTATTAAATTTTTATGGATTATTAACCTTAGTAGGTTATATAATTAGTTGTTTAGGAATAAAATTCTCTTATTGAAGTGGATGTTAACATGTTATTCTAGGAATTTTAACTACCCTATTGGTATGAATGTATTTAATAAACCCATGCATTGTGGAAGTTACTACATGGATTTTATGTATCTAAGATCATTTCTATAACATATCAAAGACACTCATGTATGATATAACTAAAAATGTAGTAACTACATGTGTTAGAATAACTTCTATAGGTACATCAATCTTGGTAATAACATGTTGTGATGTCCCATCAAATGTTTTGACAATGTTTATCAAAGGGTATAAATAATCATCTGTATATCCCAAATGTTTAAGTAACATCATGGTACATACATTATCACTAGAATATTTATAAATCATAACACTATGCATATGATGATCAAGGTATGCTCAAATGAATAAAATATAAATATCAGAACCATCATCTACAATTTCACTATAATCAAATGAAATAGAGGATATTTGAACCACATAACTTATTTTTCACATATAATTATCAATAATCCAATATAACGGTGCCCACAATGTGATGGTAGAAGATGTTCATTATATTCCACTTGTACTTCTATGCCATGATCCCACTCTTGCATACCCTTAATTGACTACTTAATTATTGATATATTAGAGGTTTATTGATCAAGCATTAACATTATCATGTGTATAATTGTTACTACACTTCCTTGTTAGATGGATTTTATTATCATATTTTGATGCTTTGATATATGATTTCAAGTTGATGCACTTATCATGGTTATAATTATGCATGTCATGATGTATGATTTAATTGGTGTATGTGATAATTGATTATAGTTCATTTTTTCATCATTTTTATCAATTATTGGATTAGATATTGATGATGGACCCACTTGGTGGTTTTAGGTATTGACTATGAGCTAGGATGGATGAAGGCATCAACTTTTAGGATAGCAAGTGTGGTTTTAAGTAGCTGGATGAGATTTGATAGGTAACCTAGTATTATTTTTTTGTGTTATGGTTTTAGAAAATTATTTTATGTGTCTCTATAGTTTTTTTTTGTTGTGTGTTCTCATTTTTTCACTTTTACATCTTATCATATTATTGTTGTTCCCTATGTGATTATTGGGTGTTGTACCTATCTATGTGGACTTCCCCATTTTCTTGCTCTCCCATGTACACCTCACCACCTTGTACTTGTTGGATTCACCCATGCCTACCTCAGACTCCCTATAAATGTATCTAGATCCACCTCCCCATGTCACACCCCTCTCTCATGATCTATTTCACAAGTGACTTTATAATTAATTGTTAGGCTAGTACAATTAGTTATTAGGACCCTTAGACATTTAATAAAATTAAAATAATATCTAGTTTCATTATTTTAATTTTTATTATTTGCCATTTTTATCTTGTGGTTTTTAGACATTTAATGGACATTTTAAATAATATATATTTTATTATTTAAATTATTATTAAATAAGCTTAAAATTTTATTGACCCATATTGTAAAGGTCTTTAATGAATGTTGACTAGGTATTTGAAGTTGGTGGTGGGTAAAATGGAAAAGTGGATGGGTCAAGGAATTGGGGGGATTTCTCTCTCCTCATTAAAGGAGCATGGGTATTGAAAGGTGGTGGAAGAGATTGGCAAGGGAGAGAAGAAAGTCAAGGAGGTACATGTTGGAATTGGGAGAATGGGAGATGGTGTAAGGGGTATGTGGATAAACATGAAGAGGGTGTAGCAAAAGGGATACATAGGCAAAAGTTATGCAAATAGCTTAGGAAAAGATATAAGGAGAAAAATAAAAATGTATGGGTAGGTTAATGAATAAATGAAAAGGTAGGAATAAAAATCATAGGGGAAGGATGTGAAGGAAAGATATAGGAAGGAAGGCAAAAAGGGAGTGGAAATGGGGAATGTAGTAGTAAATAGGATGAATTGGGAAATTAAAACAGAACTAGGAAGGAATGAAGTAAAAAGAGATAGATTTCATGAGGAAAAAATGTATGAAAGAAGGTAAGATAATACATAGCAAGGGGGGAGGATACGTGAAGGAAAATCAAAAGAGAGGAGAATATGAAAGGGGAAGGCATGAGATAAAACATAGGGAAGAATACATAGAATGTTTAGGAGGAGGAGGAGAGAATGGGTGTTAGAAGAATGAATATTGCATGGGGAATAGAGGATGGTATAGAAGACATATAGGAAGAAGAGATACATGTGAGGAAAAATGGTGGAAGAAGAAAAGAAAGCCACAGATAGGAAAGGAATTAAAAAGAATGGAGAAACAAAAAAGGAAATAAGAAAGGAGGGATGTATTGGGGAAGTATAAGGAAATGGTGTAAGGGAAAAGATATGTAGGTGAAGATGAGAGACATGTAGGAAGGAAGAGATCAATAGACTTGGTAAACCCAACACAACTAATGTCTTCTAAAAATACCCCTCTCTCTCTGGTGATGTGTAAGTTCCTTTTTCTAACAAAATTGGTCATATACTAAAAATGTATAAATGACTATTTAATTGAGTCAATATGTATTCAATATCTCTCTTTTCCATAAAAAAACTTACGAATTAAATATAGATGTTAGTATTTGGTTCATGCATTTTGAATTTGGATATGTTCATAGCCTATAATTATTTAATGTTGATGGGTTGGTTATTACTTTATATTCCATCATTTACTAGCATAGACTTACCTATTTTAATTTCAAACCCTATACTCTATTCATTCCTACACATATCAAATGTATTGTAATTTTAATATACTAATGCCATGTTAATTGAGAGTTGTGCACCTTAATGTCTTTATGAAAATTACATGCCCTGACCATTTCAAAACTAGTTGTTATGTTGAGATTAGTTGAGTGATTATGGATAATGTTAATCCTTCTTTTTTTATGAGTCATCATACCCTATCATTTTTTGTATATGGAAAATAAATGATTTATAATTAATGGGAAAATGAGGATGGATCTTAAATCTTCAAGGCAAATTTTAGATATGGTTATTATATATATTCATTCCCATTTTTAAATATCTAATTGGGGGGGTCATTATTCAACTTTGATAGTAGAATAATGTTCCTTGTGTAATTAATTATCCCTACCACATGAAAAATAATTTTGGACCATATTATAATTATGAACATAATTAGGTGGGTATTATATGTTCTTTAAACTAAACATTGATTGGAATCCTTCAATGTTTATGGTTGCATTGGTTATTAAATGACACTCTTAGTTAATTACTCATGTTTTGAAATGTCTTGAAAGGGATAAGAGCTTATATATAAATTATTATTGTTAAACATTAGAATTATAGGTATATATGTATACCTATATTTCTATGTGAGACATTGCTCAAACCTTTATTTCGTTTGTGTGTGTGTGTGTGGGTGTGTGTGTGTGTGTGTGTGCACGCGTGAGAGAGAGAGAGAGAGAGAGAGAGAGAGAGAGAGAGAGAGAGAGAGAGAGAGAGAGAGAGAGAGAGAGAGAGAGAGAGAGAGAGAGAGAGAGAGAGAGAGAGAGAGAGAGAGAGAGAGAGAGATCATTTACATCTTGAATAAAATAGAATGGTTAATTTTCATGAATTTGATATTTTGGGTAAAATATCCCACTTTGTTGTTCTTTGGGCCTATATCCCATTTGAATTTGAATTAGAGAGAGAGAGAGAGAGAGAGAGAGAGAGAGAGATCATTTACATCTTCTTGAATAAAATAGAATGGTTAATTTTCATGAATTTGATTTTTTGGGTAAAATATCCCACTGTGTTGTTCTTTGGGCCTATATCCCCTTTTTCTCTTATGGACCCGATTATCATATTTGGGGGATCATATGAGTTTTTGAGACCTCGTGATGATCCCCTAAATCTACTATATCAATCATTAGAAATAAAATCATTTTGTTATTTGGAATGTGTGTTGGGATATTTTAGTTGTTACTATTATGAAACTCATTGGCCTTATTGAGACTCAAAATGAGTGCATGGTCCAAGTGTTTATGTTGATTATTTCTGATTTTGAATTGATCATGTTTTGAAATTGATTATGGTTTGATTTGATTATTAAGACCCATAATGGCTACCTTTGAATTATGGTATGGTTATGTTGTCTGGCTGTTAGGCTTGGTTAGTTTTAGTGTTGACCCCTAACTTAGTTAAATGTAATTATAAGTTATATGTGGTACTTCTAGATTGTTCATGACTACATGAAGTGTACCCTTGAAGGTGATTTTGCCTTGTTTTGGTTTTGTTCCTTTGTGTTATGATGTCCTTTGGTTTAAAATCCAACCTAATTAGAACTCCCTCCTTGATCCTATTAGTTAAAACCACCATGTAGCTGATGGTTAGGGTGGAAAGGGCCACCGATAGTTGGGCTCATAGGCCTAGTTGAGTGGGTTTGTCTTAATTGTTTTCTACTTCTCCACACCTGGATAACGTCATGGATAGGTATGTTATGATTGGTAATGTTTTATTACTCATTTTTATTTCATTCCTATCAAAATTTGTTAATATGATCTTATGTAGCATGATTACTAGACATAATTGTAATTATTTTATTTGGATTTTGTTTTAGTTATTTTTGTCCTTTGGTATGCTAACATTATGGTTGGATAGGGATCCTCCTAAAATGTGATGTGCAAGTTATAGTGATGAATATAAATCATATGTGAAAGATTAATTTCAAATTTTGAATTCAATTATTTTGGTATAATTGGATTTTTATCATTGATTGACAGTTGGTTATCACTGTTAAATGATATGGTAGCATACTACATTCTTGATTATCACTATGATAATAACTTGGAATGGGTTTGACCCACTAGCATAGAAGTGTTTCATTATACCTACTTATATAACTTCAATATGTTCATATGATATAAAATGTCATGATAAAATTGTTTATTAATTTGATTAGGCAAAGAGTTACTTATTTCATGCTTAAGCATACGTAAGTTTTAGATTTGGATTGATAGTTGTTATTAATTATTAATTTTATGATAGTAAATTGCCTTGTTATTTCATCATATATTATATGGTAATAATGTTGTGCCTATTTTTTAGAGTGGCATTTATTTTCTTAGGTAGTATTGTAAACCTTGATATTTATGTGGTTAGTAAATTGAACTTCTGATGAAATCTATTGTATGAGTGAACAACCTATTCTAGTGAATATATGAACCCTACTATTCCACCTTATTGGGTATGATTGAAAAATGGATGTATGAATGGTTATTTCATGTTTTTTATTATGGATAATAAAATTACCTAATCATGTAGGTTAATGTGTTAAAACTTAATCATATATATACTATAATTCTGAGTATATACAAGGTTGGAAAATGCTAAAAAAAACCCATAAGTAAAATGGATTAACATGCCACCCTTACATGAAAATAAGGGTTGACTGAATATAACCAATGTTATAGGATTTATACATTTGGATGAAATATCCATTAATTGTTTGGATTTCCCCTTAGTTGGTATCATAATTGGCTATTGCCAATATGGAATCATATATAGAGAACTAAGAACAAGGTACCGATTTACCATTACTTGATAGATGAGGTAGGAAGGCATGCTTGTATATTTTCCATCTTTTTAGATTACAACAAGAATGTATATATGTTTAATCATAACTTCTCATGAAATTGATATTTTTTTACACAATCTAGAGTCTTAGCTTTGTCCATATATACTCAAGTTGATAGTGTGTTGCTACCTATTTTTAGTAGGCTATATATTATGTTTTATTGTTAATTAGGACAATGGTTTATTTGGTCCCCATATCTTTGGACTTGTTGTGATCCATTTATGTCAGAGAAGGTTAGTTTTAACCTTTATATTTATTCATATGCAACTATGTTATGTTGGTATCACTTGATTTAGCAAGCAAACTTTAGGTTTGTTATGCATTTAGAGCATACTTTGATATGAGACTTCAAAAAAATGGGGTTATTTCATCTGGTATCAGTTCCATGTTTTTTATCTAGGGAAATATAGGATTTGTAAATTTTTTACTTGGTTACCATTAAACTATCCTAATTAGGTGGAATTTAGAAGCAATTCATAAGACACTTAAGTTTTTAGGTTAAAGCGTAAGGTGGTTATTTCATTTTCTTACTGCTCTTTTGTTCCATGCATTGCTTAGAAGGAATGATTCTATGGAATGTCAGTTTTCTTCTGTTTATTATTATTTCCCCTTAGCCTTGGTTTGGGTTAACCCTTCCTGATTGTAGCTACATCAGGTAAAGTCTCACCTATCAATCATTGACTTGTATGGGCATATAAATGTGAGATATGCGATATAGGCTTTACTCTTAGAATCACTAGAATGATGTCCACGTATCAATGGTTAGCTTGTATGGGTAAGCCTTCCTTAGATACTTGAAACATTATGACCTAGGGAAGACTAAGGATTCAACCTAAACCTAAAGGGTATAATATAGTGCTAATAGGATTGAAGTTCTTGGGTGAGTTAACAAAGTTTGAGATTTTCACACATGTAAAGGATTGTCTTGAACTATTAAGAACCTATGAATTTACATGGGTGTGTTGGCCATTTTTCATACTATGGATAGTTTTAGTGGAGTGGATACATCTCCATGGGATTATTTTCTTGTGGATAACAAGTTTTTCATGATTTTTTTCTATTTATAATAAGGTTATTATGCTTAAAGTTTCATGGCATGACTTTGTGATAATCCATGTGGTGACTAGCCATAGATGTTGGCTTGACTTGGGTGTCACTATAAGTGATTGGAGGCAATGATATTATAATTTTATTATAATGGAAATGCTTGGGAGGCATTTGATCTTCCAAAGATATGGAATTTTAGGAAAACTTGGAAGGTTTGTTGATTAGTTTGTTCCCTAGTTAGCTGAGTTGTAGTGGTTATGCACCCTTAAAAATAGGCCAACTTATGTAGAGATTAAAACATATGCATTTTAGCTAAGTTAGTCTTGGTTTTGTTAGCCTATTTTGGGTTAATTTGATGAATCAAGTAGCTTCGTAACTCTAAAATGAGGGTGAAGATAACTAGTCTTAGCATGTCTATTACAATTTTGGATCATTTTACATTATGACGTATGTTTTATTCCTATATATGTTTGACTCCATGTGTGTGTCAATGGATCCTAGTTGGGTTAAACACCCATAGAGATGTTCATTCAGACTTTATTTCATCTAGGTACTTATGAGGATGTCTATTGAAACATTGGATATACCCTACATCCAGGAGGATGTTTATTATAAGTTTCGTTTGAATTTGTTGATTGTGGGGAATTATGATTCCCACAATAATGATATGGTACTCTTCTTTAGTCTTAGCTAAGCTCACCCTTTCCCAGATAGATGTTACTTTAAAACAAGCATATCCATTCAACCTTTGACACATTAGATTTAATCAATCCCTTAAATTATGATAATCTTATTGTGTGAATTCTATGATAATGACTAGATGTCCATTGATTTCTTGCATGATCAAGCCAACTAATCAGACTAAGGTATGATATCCTAGGAGGACCAAGGGTATGGATCAAGCTTGAAGGTCCTGATGGGGTGAGTGTGATGGACTTGTATGAGAAAGTTACAAGTTTGTAGACTAATTTTGTAATACCATTGATTGGTATCTAATGTTTTTTTCATGGAATCTACACATCAGGTGGATTGATGTAGATTCATAGACCCTTGTGCTTCACACACCTCTATATTAGAAAATTTTAATGGGGAAAAATACCTTGGGATAGTTACCTATACCTGATTGTGCACTTATCTTATGATACTCTTCCATTTATGTATATTATTCTATGTTATTATATAAGTTTGTGAGATGTGAATGTGCATAACCATGTGAAATGGGTGAATTTTTGTACCATTATGTTGGTTGTCTTGGTATTCATATTATGTTATGTGTGTGCCCTTATGTTATTAAAAACTATGATCATGAATCCCAACACTTATGTTTGTATCTCCCTTTGTGAAAGTCAAATCTCATGTTTAGGCTACCAAGGTATAATATCATATTAAATTTTCTAAGCCTAAATAGTTTTTTTAGTTTTTAACATTGATACAAGTATGATGTTGAAGGTAAAAAACACTATTTTTGTAATGGTTTTGATTAGGTATAGGCTAGGGAGTGGAGCCTCTCATAGGATAAAAATGCACTCCACCCCTTTGCATGAGGTAGCCACCTGATTCATTTAGAGTGTGCACAATGAGAGCCACATATTGGCCATGAGATCCTCCTAGATAATGGCCACCTTATGGTTTGGTTTTAATTTATCTACCTCTTAGTGGTTGTTTCTAAATAACCTATGGTAATTTCATTACGTAAACCTTGTGAAGCACTAATTGGTCTTATATTATGGATGTGTGTAGAAATCAACAACGAAGCACTTATTGAAACATGTACACATGTTGACATGTGCATGTACCCACGTTATGATTGAGCTATTATCTTGAAATACCTTATATATATATATATATATATTTATGTATGTATGTATGTATGTATATATATATATATATATATATATATATATATGTATATATGTATGTATATATATATATGTATGTATGTATGTATGTATGTATGTATATATATATATATATATATATTCTGGTATGAATATATTTTTGTATTATTTTATACATGACTAGATAATATGCTAGTTTTGCATTTAGAATGAACACTATAAGTCCTGATCAGGTAGATTTTGTTATTTTGGGTACCCATATTTATTTTATTTTTTATTTGATGCCATAAGGTAAGTGTAGTATGATGTTATAAATGTGATTTCTTTAACCATCATGTGAGGTCATAAATTTTTTGGAGAGCATACAATAAACCTCTAGGGTAGCATATTGGCCCTGGATTGGCTTCTCTTATTGTTTCATGTGGATAGTGTGGGATGCTACACTATCCCTTGAAAGGTAATTATTTGTTTTGTATGTAACCTTTCAAAATTGCTTACTCTCTTGTGTTATTATTTTGGGATGAATGCTGATTGAATTATGTGTAAATCATAATATGTGTTGGTTAAGACACTACTTTAGATTCTAGTTTTTATACTCAAATCATGATGGGATTGTACCATTATAATTAATATCATAAAAGTTGAATATTTTTTTGGTATGTTCTCTTGATAAGAGGGATGTTTAGCTAGTGTTGGGCTCTCTAGAATTTTTTTGATCTAAATAGTCAAAAAAGGTTGAAGCTTCCTATATTTCACTTGCTTTTAATTGAAAGAGGTGTGCTTGGAAGGCAACAAAAGATTTTTTTGGCCTTTATTGAGTTGGGAAAGTTCATTCCCATGGTTGGTATTGTTATTTTTCTTAGACAGTCATGCCGATATGGGTGACTGAATATGTATAGTTTCCTTATAACTATGATAAAGTGATGGTATACCATTGGTATTTGTACTAAATTAAAGTTGATTTGGAGCTATTAGACCTTTAAAAATGCTATAATTATCTATTTTTAGTTGTTAATAAATGACATGTGCATCATAAACATGGAATTTTAACCTGAATTGAGTTATTGTTGGGACGTTATTGTTACATGACTTTTGATAGCTCCATATTTTCTTCTAGTGTCATAAAATGACATGTCAATCGTTAAGAATTTTCTTATACCTATATTTATGATTTATGTTGAGAATAACAAATGTATTTTCCCTGAATAGAGTATTACTTCCTCTTTCTTATTGTTATGTAAATTGATGGGTTTTGTAATTAATATTATGATTGAGTAGATGAAGTCTTTGTATTGTGCGATTGAGTCCCTAAGGACAACCAGCTCTCAATTATTGATAAGGTCACTAGGAAGGCTCCTCTCTAAGAGGATGAGGATGTCATGATCTTGCTCTTACATACCCTTACTTGAATAATTAATTATTGATATATCAGAGGTTTATCAGTCAAGAGTTAATATTATCATATGTATAGTTGTTACTACACTTCCTTGTTAGCTAGATTATATTATCATATTTTGATGCTATGATATATGATTTCAAGTTGATGCACTTATCATGGTTATAATTATACATGTGATGATGTATGATTTATTTGATGTATGTGATACTTGATTATATTTCATTATTATTTTATCATTTTTTATCAATTATTGGATCATATACTACTGATGGACCCACTTGGTGGTTGTATTTACTACCTATGGGCTAGGTTGGATGTTGGCATCTACTCTTAGGGTAGTAGGAGTGGTTTTGAGAAGTGAGATGAGATATGATAGGTAACCTAGTATTATTTTTTTGTTTCATACTGTTAGATTATTATGTTATGTATTTCTATAGTAATCATCTATTGCACATTCTCATTTTTATTTCATGCATGATTATTGGGTGTTGTACCCATCCGAGTAAAATTTCCCTTTTCTCACTCTCCCATGTACACCTCGCTACCTTGGCCTTGTTTTACTCAGCCATGCATACCTCAAACTCCCTAGAGATGTATCTAGACCTACCTTCCCATGTCATACCCCTCCCTCATTATCTATTTTATAGGTGACCTTATAATTAATTTTTAGGCCATTCAATTGGTTATTGGAACCCTTAGATGTTTAATAACATTAAAATAATATCTAGTTTCATTACTTTAATTATTATTATTTACCATTTTTATCTTGTGTATTTTAGACATTTAATGGACATTTTAAATAATATGTATTTTATTATATAAATTGTTATTAAATAATCTTAAACTTTTATATGACCATATTGGAAAGAAGATCGTTAATGACCATTAACTAGGCATTTGAAGTTATTGGTGGATCACATAAAAAAGTGGATGGGTAGATGAATTGGGGGGATTTATCTCTCCTCATTAAAGAACCATGGGTATGAAAAGGTGGAGGAAGAGAATGGAGTGGGAGGTAAGGATGTCAAGGAGGTACATGTATGCATGGGGAGTATGGGAGATGGTGTAAGGGGTAGGTGGAGAAATGTGGAGAGGGTGAAAAAAAAGGGATATGGAAGTATAAGTTATGTAGATAGCTAAGAAAAGGATGTAATGGGAAAAAGAAAAATGTAGGGATAGGTGAGTGAAGAAAGGATGAGGTAAGTAAAAAAATCATGGGGGGAGGATGCATAAGAAAGGAGTAGGAAGGAAGGTGAAAAGGGATTGGAAAGAGGGAATGCAATAGTAAATAAGATGCATTGGGAAATCAAAATAGAGTAACGAAGCAAGGAAGTAAAAATAGATAGATGGTGTGAGGAAAAAATGTAGGAAGGAAGGTAAGAGAATATGCAGTGAGATGGGAGGAGATAGGAAGGAAAATTGAAGGAGAGGAGAACAAGAAAGGGTAATGCATGAGAGAAAACATAGGGAGGAATATGTAAAACACATAGGAAGAGGAGAAGAGAATGTGCATTAGAAGAATGAAGAGCACATGGGGAATAGAGGACAATATAGGAGATAGATATGTAGAAGAAATATAGGTGAGGAAAAAGGGTGTAGGAAGAAAAGAAGTGTTTCATTATCACTATGATAATAACCTATAATGGGTTTGACCCACTAACATAGAAGTGTTTCATTATGCATGCTGATAGAACTTAAATATGTTCATATGATATAAAATATCATGATAAAAAAAAATTAGTTATTTTCTTAGGCAAATAGTAACTTATTTCATGCTTAAGCATACTTAAGTTTTATATTTGGATTTATAGTTTCTATCAATTGTTAATTATATGTTAGTAAATTTCCTTATTATTTCATCATAGATTATATGGTAATAATTTTGTGTCCATTTTCAAAGTGGAATTTATTTTCTTAGGTAGTATTGTAAACCTTGATGATTATGTGGTTAGTCAATTGAACTCTTGATGGAATCTATTCCATGAGTGAATAACCTATTATGGTGTATATATAAACCCTATTATTCCACTCTATTGGGTATGATTGGAGAATTGATGTATGCCTACTTATTTCATGTTTGTTCTTATAGATAATACAATTACCTAATCATGTAGGTTAATGTGGTAAATCATATATATAATGTAATTCTTTGTATATACAAGGATGTAGAATGCTAATGAAAACCTATAATTTAAATGGATTAACATGCCACCCTTACATGAAAATAAGCGTTGACAAAATATAACCAATGTTATAGGATTTATACATTTCTATAAAACATGCCTTATTTGCTTGGATTTTTCCTTAGTTGGTATCACAATTGGATATTGCCAATATGGTATCGTATATAATGAATTAAGGATGGGTTACCAATTTATCATTACTTAATAGATGAGGTAGGAAGGCATGATTGTACCTTTTCCATCTTCTTATATTTTTTCAAGCTTGTATATATGTTTGACCATAAATTTTATTGTAATTGATATTTTTTTACACACTGTAGAGACTTAGTATGTATATACTCAAATTGATAGCATGTTGCTACATGTTTTTAGTAGGCTAGATATTATGCATGATTGTTAATTAGGATAATGTTTTATTTGTTCACCATATATTTCGAATTGTATTGATCCATTTATGTTAGAGAAGGTTAGTGTTAACCTTTATATTTGTGCGTACACAAGTATGTTATACTAGTACCACTTAATTTAGCAAGAGAAGTTTGGGTCCATTATGCATCCAAAGCATACTATGATATACAAATTCACAAAAAAATTGGGGTCGTTTCATTATATATCTTTTTTATATTGATATTAAAAAGGATTGTTCAATATTTTATAGTTTTGATGGTCACTAGTTTGTCCCAAATCCTTTGGAGATCATAACAAGAAATTTTTATGTTATCAAGAGGGTTTTGGATTTTATGTTTTAAGGTATAAAACTTATTTTTATAATTCCATGGACCTTGTTTATATTAAAAATATACATTAACATAATATATTTTTGATATATGTCAACTCATATCAACCTATATGAGTGTTGGGAGAGATATGAGATGATAATCCAGAAGATTCCTAAGTATTAAAGGTGGAGAGTCAATTAAATGTGTAAATTTTGTATTAGGTGAATTGGATAATATGATACAATTAGGTTTTTTTTATAATTCATTAACTATTGTGGTTTTTTATATTATAAGTTATGTAGGATTTACCTTATATCCCAGTTTAACATGAAATTTGGTAGAAGAGATAGTGGGTGTGTATGCTACATAACTAATCTTATTCAATGAAATAAGTTTCATATCATGATCTCTAAATATATTTAATAAGTCATAAAAATATTTAAACTTCTTATAAATAATGTACTCATGTAATGGGGAAATAATTTTTTTTATTAAAGATGTCTTTAAGATCTTAATTTTCTATTGGATTTTTAAGTTTAGTGAACATTATTTTACATCTCAAGATATATTCATTTATGAGATAATTATTTACTTATTTTATCTTTAAAATTTTTACATATGAAATATTCTTAGTGATTTTGATAGATAAATGTGTTGGAAATTGATTTGCTATGGGCTTGAATTCTTTCACTAATTATATCGATAAGACATAAAACCATCATATGACAAAGTAGTTTAGGATCTATGGAAATAATTTGGTTAAAATTTTATCATTTGAAGCATATTTTAGACATGTTACATATAAATATTAGATATTTTGTTAAGTATCACCCTTTCCATCATAAAATATGAACTTAGGTGCCACAAAACTAGTTGGCAAAGGGTGAAAATATATATTGGGTGCATAGTATTATTTATTATATTTTTCAAATCCATAGTATGAATTGATTTCAGAACATTTCATTTAATATTGGTAACCTTACCTTCCAATGTTTTTATAGATTGGATAATATATTTCATTGTAGATCCATTGGGACTAATATTTGAGTTTTGAGAAGGCACCAAAGGGGATGAAAACACCACTTGTGTTAATGTATGCATTGAAACCATTAATTGAGTTGAAGTAATAATTTTTCCCATGAAGTATGTGTAAATAGTTGTTTGATCTAATGATTCACCATTATTGGATGTAGATGCAGTAGACTCAGCATGTATATTATCTTTTATGGGGTAACATATAATAAGGAATGAATAAATTATTTATTTGTATTTATATGGTTGAGTAAGGATTATTTATCTTCCATATTAAAATGATATTTATTAACATGTTCCATATTTAATAAATTAAAATAATGTTTCCAAAATAAATTAACAAATTTATATCTATATATTATTGAAATTATAAACCCTAAAATTTTGAAAATCCTAGATCAATCTAGGAATTGCATAAAAACACAAAGTGTTTGGGTTCACAAAATGTTTAACACTTTTTATAATATGTGTATGGTTAAATTGGGTGAATATCCAATGATTAAATATGAATAGACCTATTATAGGTTAGGCTAATTAATTGAAAACTCAAATAAATGACTATTCTAAATTAAAGTGATGAGTAATGATAAGTATAAAGAGTACACTCAAAATAATAGTTTTATTACATAAACATGAATAATAGATAATAATTAACATATATGAAAATGCACATGTAAATGTAATAATCACAAAGGTGGAAATATGAAGCAAAAATATTAGGATCTAGTCGTCAGATTCTAGAAAAATTAATTTTTAAGGCCTAAACTCTTGGATTAACTTATGAACACTTGAATCAATGCTTTTAACCTGATATCAATGTATGTTTCAATTCTAAGTATTCACTACATTCATAAGTGTCCAACTAGAGCATTATATATTTTATATAATATTTTATTTATGTATTTTGTTCTCATACTTAGTCTATCAATGACTATGTATGGATCAAAATCATCTCTTCACCTTGTGTCTTCCTGCCTTACAAAAAATAGGTTAATGGAATTGGTTTTGAGTTGACACCAAGTACACCTTTTTTAATGATTTTTTCCTACATAAACAATAATATAATGAGGGCCTAATACTAATCTATTTCTCCCCTAGGTGGTTGCTTATGTGTGCACAATGGTGAAATATAGTATATACAAATACATAAAATTATATAGATTTTATCTTTGAAAAATTATTCTCATGGGTTTTTATTTGTGTGATTAAGACCTATGATATGATTGATACTATGCTTGATATGATCATGTGGAATAATAGGTATTTGAACCTAGTTTTATGATTGATTAATCTTGAATAAGTGTTTGGTTGGTATTTGATAGATAAATAATGAGTAGGCCTATAATTATGTTTATACCACATAATTTGAAAATATATCATAGCATAGTTCAATAAGACAAACTAATTAAACCATATGATTCAAAATGTTTTCAAATTAGATGAATTTTCAAGACTAGACACTCAATAAAAATTTGGACTATTATTTTACTGCAAGTGTCCCCATGTGAGAGGTAAGTTTATAGCATGATAGGAAGCTATAAAGGATATGAAACTAATTATGAAATATATATATCATGTTTTAAGACAAATTTATAGTGCAGGAGATTTAGGTCATAATAAGTATTTGGGCCAAACCATAAGATATGTATTAGGACATAGTGAGATGGCAAAATCAAGTAATTTGAATCTAAGAATGTTTAGAATTGATTGGTAGATTGATAATAGGTGTATTTAAAGTATACAATACTAATATGTAATATAAATTAGATTTTAATATCTACAAATTAAACATCCAAAAGTTTTATATCTCTAATAATTAGTTTATCAGATATAATAAAAATTACAACTTTAAAAATATGTTCATCTAGTACAATCATGAACATGTGCAAGTGATCATATAGATCAAAAATTAAACCATGATGTTATATAAGACTTATCCCTAGTGCATCCTTCATCATTTGGTACCAGATCAAGGCAAGGTATGCTTGGGTAAAAATATTTTTTGAATTCTTTCCATTTTGTAGATTTTAGATAAAGATAACATGTTATTAGATGTGCATGAGGAGTAATTTCTATGGTGTTGAGGGGGAAGAGGATATTATAGGTCTGATATAGTGAGGTCTATAAATAGGAATATCACATAGAGGAAAGATAAAAAATCCCCAAAGTCCTTTGAGAAAGACAAGAACTACTCAAGAGAAGACTAGAAGACAGAGAGTAAAAGATTGCATTGAAGCTCCAAGAGAGAATGGAAAGAAAGAACACTCCAAGAGAGAGTCAACAACGTTGATAAGATATCCCAAGTGAGGACTCAAAGAAGATGAAATTCCAACAAGAGGTATAAGAGGCAATGTTGATATACTAACTAAGAGAAAGGTCTAAATATGCCAAGAAAGAGAAGATAAATGGAGAATATGGATATAGAAATTGAAATAGAGGACATAAAAAGAGAATTGAGGTAGATATTTGAGAGGATTTAACTCATGGTGAATCTTATGGAGATTATAATAAATCTAATAAAATGGTTGGACTATGAGGAAAAAGGTGGAGTGCAGAATAGAGTCACTTATGAGAAAAAGGGACAAGAAGAGTTTCATGAGGAATGAGAAGAATAGAGAGAAGGTATCTCAAAGAGGCATGAGAAGAGAGATGTTTCAAAGTGAGAAACAAGAATAATATATTAATAAGAAGGTTCTCATTGAGGAGAATAAGAAGAATATATAACTTCTAAGAAGAGCATATGAAGGTGAAGAAAAGAAGAGATGGAGTATGTTTATGCCAAGGACATTCAAAGAGACTATGTAGTCTCTAGTTTTATATGCTAACATTTCTTTTGAGTTTGTGTTTTTTGGTATGAAGACAAGGTTGATGAAGGCCAAGAATTAGACCTTAAAGTTGATGAAATATGAGCCAATAATGTCACCCAGCAAGTGTCAAGACAATTATCAATAAAAGGAACCTCTTGAAGAAAACAAAGTGTTGGAGATTGAATGCATACCACATGATGAAGATGAAGAGAAAGAGGAATTCTATGATGCATTCCCATGCATAAAAACTAAAACAAAGGATATGGTATACCAATAAGACAAGAAGGTCACTCAAGAAGATATTGAAGAATACATAATCTTGTATCAATTTCCTATGGAGGTAAATGAATTTTTGAATGTTGAATTTGATTGCATATATGAATAAGGCAAATTTTAATATGCAGATTGAGTAAAGATATGATATATTTCATCCCTAAAGAAAAGATAAAGGGCATGTATATGTATGACCTAAGTTTATGAAACAAGATGGTGATGGGAAGAAAGAGGAGAACCTAAAATAAGAGGTCAAACAAGGCAGGAGTGTAGGTGGAAGACAAACACAAATATGGAAATAAAAGGTAAATGATAAGGAACATAATGTTGGCATGATATAATACCAAGGCATGAGGCATGAGAGTGATGTAAAGAGAGCTAAATGGAAGAATAATAAGGTATAGGGCATAAAATTGGTGATAAATAATATTGAAAGAGTATAAGAGAATCACATGACAAGTGAATCCCAAGAAAGCATGAAAGTTGAAGGGGTTGACAAGCCTACAAAGAAAATGAGAGAGATGGTGTAGGTAAATCAAGCAAGTGAAATGAAGGTAAAATAATTTTAAATAATAAACTAATTCATAATAAAATATATGTATTTTTAATATATGTTATCAAGTGTAATATATGATGATATGTTTGACTTTGACTCCAATAGTGAAGATTTCTTGTACATAGAAACCATGGAATTGTGGGATGAACGTATAGCATGGCAAGGTGAGGAAGAATCACCTTAAATATTTCTTGAGAATAATGGTATGCAAAATGATTAGGATGATAATACTCTAAAAATTATGGGGTCCAAGGAGAAGATAAAGGACAAGTTTCCCAAGACAATGAAGAACAAAAAAACCAAAGTTTGATAAAGAAAATGAAGATGTTGATGCTTTCAAGTTGCAAGAGTATCTCAAAATGTTGAAGGACATCTTTAGTCCATAAAATGATATTAAACTATTTCAATAAAATCATGAAAAATCTAATCAATAACTCTAAGATAAGTCAAGAGAGGAGTAATATAGAGAAGCACAAAGAAGTGTGTAAACAAGGTCACAAGCACATAGAGCATGAATAATAAAACAAGGTAAGATATTCATTTGGGTAAGTTGATGATGAAATTAAATTATATAAATATGGATATGTAAATCTAAAAATATTCTAAATTATATTGTACTATGGTATGAATAAAAATAACAAGAAGTTGCTCTTGCATAGTGACCAAGGTGATGGGGAAAGGCCTCAAGAAGTGAAGAAGTTTGAAGAAGTGGAAGAAAAAGAGAACCTATATAATCAAATGAATTAGATTCCATTATATCCTAAGGAAGGATATGATATCATTAACAAGGAGAAAAAAACACAAAACAAGCAAGCCACAAGTGATATTGATGAGGAAATGAGTCATGACGCAAGCATGATGAAGACAAAAACACACAATTTGATTGAATACAAGCATGAGAAGATTAAAAAAGAATTGGAAACTATGAAAAATAAATAAATAAATAAATTAGTGTGAAAATTTCATGGAATTTGAAGATTAATGGACAATGAGACTAGACAAAGCTAAGAGAAATAAAAGCAAGAGTTTGACAAGGAGAAAGGCACTAGACAAGATAAATAGTAGTCAAGAAAGTATGAAGGACCCTCAAAAGATGAATTGGAATGCATGGAATAAATTATGAGGCTCAAGGTTTTTTTATCCCTCTTAGGGAGTATAATTTATGAGCATCAACCTAAGAAACACCATTTTTTCATTTTGTCAATATGAAGGTCAAAATTAGGTCAAAGTATGGTGTCCATTAGTTTAAGGGACCCTTTTAGGTCCATTTAGGTATTTAGAGTTCATTTTGGGTCATGAAATTTTATCCAAAACTTATATAACATAAGGGAAGCCTATAAAGATGTTTATTTCTTGGAAAGAGTGTCTCAAGATGGTGAGCTAAGTAGAAACCACAAGAATAGGGCTACTAGCCTAAATAAGCCTAGTGAAGCATTATGCCAAAAAGTGTGGAAGTTGAGAGTATATGTTTTTTAAGTGGATGAAGTAGGATGGAATAAACATGATAAATACATTTTAGGCTATATTGAATATCAATTTAGTCAAGTACCCTCAAAACAAGGTTTAGTCATTTGAACCTAAGAAGATGCCTATATCACCTAGTGAAGGAGTACGATCTTGTTTGTCAGAAGAAAGAATATAATGAGGTATGGACTAAATTGAGTGAAATATTATAATATTAATAAAAAAAATTAGCCTCATTTATATAACCACATACGAACAAACCAATGAGACTATAAATCATATGGAAAAAAGGGAGGAAAATAGTGTTAAGCAAGGATAATCATGAACATGTGAGAGTGATCAGATGAATCAAGAATCAAACCATGATAATAGATAAGACTTATCCTTAATGACTCTACATAAAAATTAGTTTTATAAGGCTTTGAAAAACCATCATTAATCCATATAGACATTTAATATTTTAATAAAAAGTTATAAAAATGATTTAAATGATTAGATGGTGTGAATGTGTTATAAGGTCCATGAAGTAATTAAAAAGAAATTACTCTCTATACTTAACATGTGTGGTTTTATGGTGAATTAGATCTATATCATATGTTTAAAAAAACATTATATAATGTGGAGACAAGCTCAACTTGACCTTTGACATATTATCAAATCCATAAGAAGTATTGTTGTTGATAAAATTGATAAGATAAAGCCTATTTTTAAATCATATATGATCAATTAGAATAACATAAAATTGTTAAAGTTAAAAACATAAAAATTAGTATAATGCATATTTTTTAAGCATTTATTAATTTAACAATATAAAAATAAAATGAATGTTTTTATTCATGGGAGGAAAATCAAGTGATTTTGATTTAGTTGGATATATAGATAATGACTGGGTAGGTAGTGCAGATGATAGGAAAAGCATATCAGATTATGTGTTTCATATGGGTTTAGGTTCCATGTATTAGGAATCCAAGAAGAAACCCATAATTTATCATTCCATAATAAAAGTTTAATATATTATAGAAAATACAACATCTCAAGCCATTTGGCTTGGAAGAGTCTTAACAAATTTGAAGAAATAAACATATGGCATAATTATATTTTGTGATAACATGCTTCAATAGCCTTAACAAAGAATCAAGTGTTTCATGGATGAAACAAACACATATAATTTATTTATCACTTGATAAGAGAATTTAGTGAAGATGATGAAATCAAATTAGCATTATATAGATTTGAAGTTTAGGTAGCATACATCTTCATGAAGGCACTAGCGATGGAGATCTTTAAGCATTTGAGACAAAATTTAGGAGAAATGGATATTGTGATATCTAGTGGAAAAAATTAAGGGGGACTGTTGGTAGTTATAATTTCTTCATGTCTATTTTTATTAATTGAGTTAGTTTATTTTGTATTATTTTTTATCTTCATTTGTATATTCTTGGAACTCGTTAGAAAATTTATTAAATAGGATTTTTTTTTTAGTTTGTCAAATACCTTTTTATAATGAGGCATTATGTAAGAAAGAATTATAAAGAAATAATATCATAGTAGAAGATATTAGTAGTCTAAAATTTTGTATCAGATATCCTTGAATTTTTGATCTTGTGCCTAATAGAGCTCCTAAGAACTGCCAAATAAGGAAGAAGCTACTAAAGTTTAAAGAGCCAAAAGTTGCATTTGAAAGGAGAGCAAAACTAGATGGAGTGTAGCCTAAGCATAAAATTAAATATAGATAGATCTCAAAACCATTTTGATGTCATTAGCCTTATTTAGATCAGATTAAAGGAAAAAAAGGAGATCAATAACTTAGTAAAGCATCCAAGAAGCATAGTAGCAGAGTCAGAGGAGAAATAGGTGAAACTGCCATCCCTCCATCTACTTTGTTACCTTGATATACATTTTTAGAGGTTTCCATGAGAAAATTAGCATATCCATAAGGAGATAATGGAAGGAAAAGGAATAATAAATTATTTGATGCAATAAAGTTAAAATCTATCAAAAATGAAGAAAGAAAAAGAAAGATAAAAAGGGTGTAGGTAGATGTTTATTACACCTTTGCATTATGCATTATTTCTGAACTAAGCATCTCAATCTAATCCTATGCTCAATAAAAAATATTTGTACATGGTGAAACTAGGTAAAGTTACCATCTATTAGTCACAAAATGCTAAGACTAGTGTGAATTAGAGGCATTGGGAAGAGGGGAGACATAATTGGTATAACCTATAAATCAAACTAAAAAGGAGATCATTTTTTATAATAGTACATAGAGACAAAGAACCAAGTACATAACTGAATGAGGAGATTGTGGAAATTAAACTAAAAAAGTGGAATGATATGAATAGAAAAGAACTGTAGACTTGGATGAAAATATTTATTCTGAGCTAAGTCCAAAGAATAGATAACGAAAGTGTTGTTGTAGATCAGATTGGCATCAATTATTATTTTTGATTCTATGTTCTAAACTCAACAAAAGATCATATCAAAAAAAATTTCAGATCTATTGGAATAATAATTATTAATATTGGGGGTTAATTATTCTTCAAAATTTTTACAACTTTACTTTAAAATTCATTAACTATCAAAACAATATAGTGAACTAACAACACATTAAGAGCCATGAACATGAGAAAAGAACATAACACACAGAACACTTGTTTGAGTGGGAAATATTGAAGGGGAAGATAACCCAATTATATATTCAAATTTATTACATTAATATAATAAAAACATCAATATTTAACTAATCACTAACATCACTTAGAGCACCAACCCCAACTAGCCAAGCACCCACATGACTAGGCTTTAACAACCACCTAATTTCAAAGAGGCACCAACAACCAAGATGGATCAAAACTAAATCAACCACCTGATTGCATTGATAAAATTTATGAAATATTATTTTTAAACCAATTATTTATTACCACCAATTCATCTCTTCACACTCTTAGCCCTCTCAAACTATCTTCTAGGCTCCTTCACTCAACTAGTTCTCTTCAAGATAGATTAGGTCATTTGAACTTAATAGTTATATATATTACCCATATTATATATTCATGATAGTTTATCTACACCCTGATTATGGTTTAAAATAACTCATTTATCTCTTCGAAGTTATATATATTTTTGCTTTAACTCACACTTCTTCTAACTAGCTAATTAGGCCTATTAAGCCTTATTCTTCGACTAGGTTCTTGCATATACACATCTTGATCAGACATACACACTTTCCCACTTAAAATTTCAATAAAATATGCCTTATTTCATGCCATAAACATTAATAAAACATTATAATAGGTCAATTATATCATATAGGACCTAACCCACTTTTAGGCCTTAAGGATACCTAATTCAATTAGGCCTTCATTAATACATGTCACCATTTGAACTTCTTGGAACACTCTCAAACTTATCACATAGTAGGAAAATATAATATGTCACTAAAATAGACCTTAATAATATCATATTATTTTTATAACACCTTTCCATTCCAATCACCACTTGAAACATGCCATTATTACTGTTCACAATTAGGCTTGTGCATACCCATAAAGTATATCTTGAACAACTGAGGTATAAACAATAAATTTAAAAAAAAACATGGAAAAATATAAAATATAAAAAATATACATTATTCATATTCATCACCACGTGATTTATAATTCACAGTTTAGGGTAAAAGTACTCAAACCCTTCTTTGCAAGTATCACACTTAAAATTCCCAACTAGCCTCAAAACATAGCCTTCAAAAATTTGAACTTATGACACATAGAAGAACATAAAAAGGGAACTAAAATATATATAAAAAATCCTAAAACATCCTCAAAATAAAATACAAAAAAATATCATAAGCTGTAATGGAAATATTGGTCTTACAGACTAATATCATGACCTCACTGTATACGTACCTCACTAAGCTAGACAAGTCAAATTGAGAGCAAATTTTTGATATATAAAATGATCTCAAAATATTATATCCAAAATTAAAATTTAATAAAGGTCATGGAAAAAATATCAATTCATTTTGATTCATCCCTAATCCATGATAACACATCCTAATCAACTTCTCACTTCTGCCTGGGTTTTTCACTGTTTGCACCATTAGGATTGTTAGTGACTGGTCAATTTGTATGACTATTTTAACACACCTAAGTTATAAAAATTTATCATAAAACACGACAAAAATAAAATAAAATTATTAATATTCAACCTTAATCCATTTATCAACTATGACTTAGTCAACTCTAACCTTTACAACAAATATTTGAGAAATAAGGCCTTTTTTGTAAGGTCCACTCACTAACCTGATAGACCAATCACACTTGGATGTTCCTAGTAGAGTTGGATACATGATAAAATATTTTTTATAGTCATATTATAACTTTTTTTTATGTTTTTATTAATATATTTCACATTAGGTTAGTGTTACAATTTTAGAGAGGGTTAACAATATTTATAGTGTTAACAATTGTTCATAGAGGACTTCCCCTTATTTCCAAAAACTAATGCCTAGAGATATTAGATATTACCCTTACCCATCTCTCCTCATTATATAATTTTCCCATTCATAGGTTACACATGCCAATGAACACTTGAAAAACATTATCAGGTTGAGAACCCTTCATTTTATACAGTCGAATGACCTTAAAACCACTTTTCATGCCTTTTCTTACAAAATTTTACCTCATAATTGTTAAACACACCTGGTAAAATATATCACACCATTTAAAATTCTTAGATGCTCATTATTATCTTTAAATTTTATTCTCATAACTTATTTGGCCACTATTT
The DNA here is from genome assembly GCA_037957365.1 of Torreya grandis. Classification (NCBI taxonomy): domain Eukaryota; kingdom Viridiplantae; phylum Streptophyta; class Pinopsida; order Cupressales; family Taxaceae; genus Torreya; species Torreya grandis. Next base: position 211,300 of record JARHVA010006752.1, on the reverse strand, counting down.
CTCTCTTTGCTTACTTGGTCCTTGACCCGTGCAAACTACATTATACCTTAAAACTGACCCTAAATCCTCTTTTCATGCACTATCCACATCAATTACATGATTATGAAACATATAACATGCTTAAAAAATTTCAAACTTCCTTCATATGCCTTGATAATAGACCATGATACCTCTTTAGGCCAAGTAGTGTGTAGAAGTGGTTTATCTGCGTACTAGGTTTATAGGTCCTTCCCCTGTAGGTTCTCTTTAGGACTATCAAAAGTGATAAAATTAATAATATTAATGCTAAAACAACCTAATATATCCTCTTGTGCCTCTGTGCATCCATCTCACCAATCTACCAAGATCATACCTTCTCACAAAGTCTCTTCTTGCAATGACTAGTGTCATGACTAGGCTTCTCTAGCTCTTGGAACATGAAAACTGACCTTGCACATTTATTTTATTATAAATTTTTCACATGTATTACATGATCCTAAAAAAATTTCATAAATCTCAATGATGATATCAAACAAAAAAAATCTTTAGTGACCTCATGAACAACTTTCTTAAGAATATTTTACATTAATGACAACATCAATTCAAACTTTAACAAGCATAATTCTCAACAGTCTCCTCCTTTATCATTGATGGAAAAACATATTTTATATTTATCATTTTTATCTCCTGATTCTCATATTTTTCCCAATTTTACATAAATGACAAAGTGATGTCTGCAACTCCTTGGATCACACTCTTTACAACTAAAACACAACACATAAGACTAATGAGTTTATGAGACATAATAAGAATATGCTCCCCCTATATCCATGCATATATTTTTATAAAAACTCATTTATTATTGGAGCTAATGATAATTTTTAGTTCCTCCTATGTAATTGACTTTTTTAATGATTGCTAGGGGCAGGAATTACACCCAATTCCTTTCTTAGGTGTTCAAAAATTACCTTTGGAAGTGGTTTGGTCTAGATGTATGCAATTTGATCCTATGTAGAAATATATTTAAGTTTGACACTTTTTACACTTACATGATCTCTTATAAAATTATACCTAATGGGAATGTACTTTCTCCTTGAGTGCATTATAGGGTTATTTGAAATTCTTATATCACTTATATTGTCATAATAGATAGGGCTAGGACCATCATACTACATCTTGTATCCTTTTAGGGTATGTCTCATCCATAGGAATTGAGTTCAACATGAAGATGCTTCAATGTACTCAGCCTTAGAAGTGGACAATGTTATTGATGGTTTATTTTTTCTTACCCATGAAACTAGGCACCCACCTAGGAAGAAGGCTCCTCCATTTACACTCTTTCTAGCATATATAATTCCTACCCAATATACATATGTGTAGGCTATCAAATTGAACTCCTTGATTCTTCAATACAAAAATCCATACTCCATAGTCCCCTTGAGATACCTTAGTATTATTTTGACTAATTTTAAATGATTTTCCTTTGGATTTTCTTGAAACCTTCCCATAAGACCTACTACTGACATGATGTTAGGTCTAAAGGTAGTGATGTATAACTAAATTTCAATCATTGACCTATATGACATATGATAGACCTTCGAAGACTCATATTCCTTTCTCAACTTACATCTTATGATCATGGGTATACTATCTTCCTTTAAATCTTCCATCTCAAACTTCTTCAACATCTCTCTTATATACTTGGCTTGTGAAATGAATATACCATTTTTTGATTAAGTGATTTGCAACCCAAGCAAGAATGATAGTTATCCTATCATGGACATATAAAAATATTTATTCATCACCTCTCAAAATGTATTGGTAATGTTCTCATTATTTCCACCAAAGATTATGTAATCCACATAGGCAATTACTATCAATTGATGATCATATTATGCCTTGATGTATAGATTACTATCTACAACTAGTATTTTGAATCCTTGATCTAACACATACTTGTCCAACCTAGCATACCAAGATCTAGGATCTTGATTTAGACCATAGACAACATTTTTCAATATGAAAACATAGTCCTTGTCATCTGATAGTGATAATCCTTTAGGTTTCTCAATATACATTTCCTCTTACAAATTCCCATTTAAAAAGACAAATCTGACATCCATATGATATACCTTATATCCTTTGAATCTTGCATATGTTATAAACAATCTATCCTCAAATATTTCTATTAGTGAAAAGGTATCCTCAAAGTGTACCCCTTAAACTTGTTAATATCCCTTGCATACATATTTAGCCTTGTTCCTAGTGTCTTCTCTATATTCATTCAACTTTTTTCTAAACACCCATTTTGTGTCAATTACATTCTTGTATTTAGTCCTAGAAACTAGTTCTCAAGTATCATTCTTATATTTTTGGTTTGGCTCCTCATTCATATTACCTATTTAAAAAATTTATTTTCTTTATTATATAAGACTCTTAGGTTCAATCTTGGATAATACAGTAACAATTTTTTTGATCTAGATTACTTATGAGTCTTCTCATTGTTTGCATATATGTATTCTTATTGCCAATGAATTGAGATTTAGGGTGATCTATTTGAATCTATCTTGAGGATTATTTTGACTCATGTCTCTCTTCAGCTTCTTCTTCTTCTTCATCAACCTCTATAGTCTCATATTCATTCTTGAAGTCTAGTTTGTTTAATGTGTTTTTTGACTATGAGTGATATTTCTTTGTCTCATCAATCATAAAATTGGTGTTTTCCACTATATTTTGTAGTCTCTTGTTATAACATCTATAGGATGAGATCATTTATGAGTATCCTAATAATATACCTTCATCATATTTGAAATCAAGCTTTCCCAAGTCTTCACCATCTCTTTTCATGAAACATTTATTCCTAAAAACTCTAAATTATTTCACGTTGGCATGTTTACCCTTCCATAGTTCATAAAGAGTCTTATTTCCATTAGTCCTTATCTATCCTATATCCAAATTTAGATAGTAGTGATTAATACCTTTATATAATATCCATAAGATAATATATACTCATTTATCATAGTTATATCCATCTCTTAAACTATCATATTCTTCCTTTCCACTACCCCTTTCTGATAAGGTGTCTTATCTATTGAGAATTATCTCCTTATTCCATGAACCTCATAGAATTCACCAAATTCATTGGACCAAAACTCTCCTCATATATCATATCTTAGGAACTTGATCTTCCCATTATTCTCATTCTCAACAAGAGCCTTGAATGCCTTCAACATATTAAAATCTTTTGATTTTTCTTTCAATAATGAAACCCAAGTCATTCTTGTGTAATACTCAATGATTAACATGAAGTATCTATCTCCTTGAATGTTTTGAATTATTTTAGGCCCATATAGATCAGTGTGTATTAATTTTAAGGGTCTTGTAGTAGATTACTCCTTGAACTTGAACCCTTTTCTAGTTTACTTACCATGTTGGCATCGTTTGAAAAGTATGTTTGTAGGTTTGACGATCTTTGGCATGTTATTCACATACTTCTAAGTGATAATATTAAAAAGGTTCTCAAAATTTAGGTGACTTAACCTTATATACCATTGACAACTTTAATCTATCTTACTCATGAATCAATTCTCCTTATTGATCTCATTCAATACATATAAGCTATTATCAGTCCTCTTGGCATTGGTAATTAACCTTCCCAATTTGGATCTCCTTATCTAAAACCCTTTTTCATGAAAGTTTAGTGTGTGTCATTGATTGGAAATTTGACTCACACTAAGAAGGTTATGTTTCAAACCTTCCACATACAACACATTTTGTGTCCAAGTCTTTCTATTGTCCAAACTCAAGACACCCTTGCTAACTATATTGGTAGTTGTGTTGTCTCCGAACCTCACTATTCCTATAACATTATTATTTAATGACATGAACTTATTTCTATCTCTTTTTGTGTGGATTGGGCAACCACTATCTATATATCTTTTCATGACTTCATCTTGAATGTGAATGGAAGTCTGGGATAACATATAATCCTCTTTGATATTTTATTCCTCCTCTAAAATATTCCTATTAAATAGTAGTTAGTGGTGTTATGGTGATTCCATGGATTTATTAAAGTGAGTGGATGAAGTGATTTGATATCTTAAGTAACAATGACAAAGTGAGTAATGTGCTTGTCATAGTGTGCTTGAAGTATGCTTGGTTGATTTCTAGAGTTTCACTAGTTAGAGATCTTCAGGGATGAGTATGGTTATTTTATCATGTTAAATAGGTCCCTAAGATGTTATATATTATTTTAAATATTTTGTACATAAGTTTATTTGATCTAGTAGTCCACAGTTTTCATCTAGACATTTTTGATCTAGTGGTAGAAAATCTGAGTAGGTCCTTTTGCTGACATCACCATTGCCATGTTGGAATGAGTCAAGGGGAATTGGTCATATGGTTATGATAAAATTAGTTCCTATTTATTATCCACCATATCTAAATTTATGCATCAAAGTGAAGCCAAATATATGAGGGTGCAAAGTTGGCTTCTCAATCAGAATTCATTACTTTCCCACACTTTGATGATGGAATATCTCTCATGTGTGGATGTTTCAGGAGAAGGTGATCATATGGGTTTATGTAGTTTTGGACCTATTTTTTTTTTACTAATTTTAATATCATGAAATAAAGTGCATCAAAAGATGTGCTTATGTAAAGTTGGGTTCATAGGTAGTTCAACTATGTTTTTCCATGCTCGGCCAATTTTGTAATGTGGAAAGAAGAGTCAAGTGATATTTTTTATGTTATTATATCTTTCATGTGTGTAGGTTTAAATAGAAATAATGTTATGGTTTTTTTAAATTTTCATCATAGTTAATTTTATCTAAATTTTAGATCATGTGTTGAAGCATGACAAAAGTTATGCATGCTTGAAGTTGGCCTCTCATGTAGGTTTTGACATAGTTGGATCTATGATATAATATTTTGAGAATGAATTTTAATGGAATTATATCTTACATATGCAAATATTTTATGATCATTATGTCACATAGTTGGATTCTCCTATGTGATGGTCTGAATTGGAGATCATGCATCTAAGCATAAAAGAAGTTATTAAGGTTCAAAAATGGCTACTCAGGCATATTAAAAAGGTCCCCTTAGTAGAGTTTTTAAGAGTTAAATATTGAGAAAGATCAATGGCACATTTTACTCCAATAATTTATGAAGTAAAAAAATGATGATAGGTGCATGATGTTTAATGAGTAAGCAAAGGTACAGGATAAGGATCTAATGGTGAGTGGGTGTTCATAAAATTTGATCAAACGATGAGCATTGATCATTAAATAACTAGTTAATCCATAAAGATAAATAGAGCACATAGAGTCAACATTTCAGTATTACATGAGATGAGATCAAAGTGATTAAGGTTTAACATTTGGCATTGGTAGACTATGTACTAAAGATCAAACAAGATTGATGGTCCATATTTAATCTGAGCTGAGATGACATGAGATTCAAGAATTGTGTTTGAAGGTTAACTATGACCATTTAAAATAAAATATTTGAATTTAACATAGCTAAGAAAATTATCTTTGTATTTTTTCCATATCTTTCAATAGAAGTCAAATTCATTGGTCATGTAAAAATTAAAGTGGTAGAGGACTCCAAGGTGCATTTAGATATATGGATTTGAATATTTAGAAGTGGGTAAAGTCAAAGGTATTAATGTTAAAATTTTAATCTATGTTTGTGCTTATTTTTAAAATGACTTGAGAGGGATATTTGATCTTGTTTTGATGTATATTTATTAATTAGATTTTAGGGAGTGATGTAGACTCCATAAGAATGATATATGACTATTTTGGAGGTGTGATCAATATATCTTGATTATGAATAGTGATTAAGAAGTTAAATATATGTTTAGTAATGGTGTCCTTTTGTAAAATGTCTTTCTTTGAGTTGATTAAGCATATATAGAGGTGAACAAAGTTGATTGTGATCATTTGAGGATATCCTAGAGGACATAGGGTGTGGACCTATGTATTTTTAAATGTTCTTATGTTTTTAATTTACTCAAAGATGTATCAAAAAGGTGAATGGGTCTCCATAGGACTTAAAAGTGACTTAAGACTATTTTAAAGTGTATTGTGCTTAAGTCTGACCCATGTGAGTTGCCTTAAGGGTAAAGACATGTCTTGTGGCCAACAAGAAAATATTTTGATCTTGTTAATTCATGATTAATCTGTATATAGTGAAACAAAATGTGTTGGTTTCTAAAATTTGTAAGAGAGAGATTTGGGAGAGATTGGATAGAGGCTTGTGTGTGTGTTTTGCAGATCAAAGGAGGGGTAGAGTGCCCTAAAGATGAATTGAAGAGCATAATAGATTGAGGAATATTTATATGACCTATATGTCATAATTCTATTGGTATAATAGTACTCTTGTGGATTAATTGTGAGATAAGGTGAAAAATGATAAGCAGAGGTCCATAATTAATTATTGAAGACATTGGTTCTAAGGTGGAAGTGTTGTTTTCAAGTAGGGTCTATAGGACTTGATATTTTGTATGGGTATTTGATCCTTATGAAATAGGGTTCCACTAAAGACCTTTGATCAAAAGGACTTGATCAAGGTCACAGGTCAGAAGGACTTAACCTAAGGTTCTTGATTGTAAGGACTTGATCAGTTTCTTATTTGTGATCATCTTATAGGATAATATTCCATGTGTTTGTAGGCTTGAGAGTGGCTTTTATTCCCTAAGAGGGTTTCCCAAATAGATCTTGTGTTGTGTATGTGATCTTGTTTTGTGTTTAGTATTCACTGTTATAAATGATCTATATGATTCATGAATGATTATTTGCCACCACTAATTCACCCCACCCTTAAAGTGGATTGTACCTCTAGAAAGTGGTATCAGATTTATGGTCATGGGTTTGAATCCCTTTGGGTAATGCTGAGGTGGAGATTGTTGGATAGGTGTCTAACATCTCCCTTAGGGATTAGTAGCATGGCTTAATATATTCCTATGGATACTTATCTAGTCTTTATATCATTATTTAATAGGTTAATCTTTTATTGTAATGAAAATCATGAATCCAACAAGTATATATTTCTTTTTTAGCTCAATATGACCCATCCTAACCTATTTTGGCTTCCATACCAATGTTTAATCCTTATTATGCAGTCTAGGAGCTTCATATGTCTCATTTAATATTGTGGGACTTCTAAATTTACTAGAATATAATATTTTAATTTTTATCATATTATGACACATGTAGTAAACAATATTTCTATACATATCATGGTTTCATGATGACTTATCCTTTATTACATCAGTCTAACTAATTAGTATTTTCTTTTCATTACTCTTGAATTATTCTAACTTCTCATGCTCTCTATAAAAAATTATCATTTTGTTTATTATCTTCTAATTCTTAAAATTTATTGAATCTAACTTCATCTTCAACTGGTCATACTCAACTTCCTTTGACTTAAACCTTGTGTTGACCCATTCTAACTAACTCCTGAAATCATTGATAGTATTATTTTGATGTTTCAAATCATCAAGGGAAATTATTAGCTCATCTTCAATGTGTAATTCAGCTTCTCACACTTCAGTATCATAGTATACTTATTCATTATACATGTTGTCTTTTATCCTATTGATCACAATACATTCTTGTGATTATTAGGATCACCTTCAAGGTATTATACTTGCCTCAAAGGACAATAATCAAATACCATTTTTATAAGCATAAAAAATGTAGGGTGGGGTGTGAATCAATATTTACAACCTTTACAACTTTAATATGTCATTCATAAACTATCAAAATAACATAATGATCTAGCAACACATTAAGAACCATGAGCATGAGACAAGATCATAACACATAAAACACTTGTTTGAGTGGGAAAACCTCAATGGAAAAAAAAGCCCATTGATATCCTAAAATTAAATATATTCTTATAAGACAAAACTAAATATTTTATTGAAGCACCAAATTCACTTGGAGTACCAACCCCAACTAGCCAAACACCCACTTGACTAGGCTTTAACAAGCACCTACTTACAAGGAGGTGCCAAACCCCTAAATGAATCAAAACCAACTTAGCCACATTATTTACTTGATCAAATTTATTACATATTTTTTCTAACCCAAATGATTATTACCACCTATTCATCTCTTCAAACTCGTATCCCTCTCAAACTTCCTTCTAGTCTCCTTCACTCAACTAAGTCTCTTCAAAATAGATTAGGTTATTTAACCTTGACAGTCATCTAAAATAACCTTGTTATATCTTAATAATATTATATATGCACCTTGATGATGGTATAATATACCCAAATTATCTCTTCAAAGTTATATATCCTCTATTTTAACTCATACTTTTTATAACTAGCAAATTAGGCCTATTAGGCCATGTTCTTATACTAGGTTCTTTCTCATACACCTCTTAGTCAGACATACACACTTTCATAATTATAATTTATATAAAATAGGCCTTAAGAAATGATAAAAATATTAATAAAACATTAAAATATGTTGTTCATATCATATAAGACCAAAAACCCTTTTAGGCCTTAATTAGACCTAATTCTATTAGGCCTTCATTAACACATGTTACCCTTTCAACTCCTTGGAACACTCTCAAACTTATCACATAGTAGGAACATATAATATGTAACTCAAATAAATCCATAATAATATAATTTTATGTACATGAATTTTTTTATCTCTAATCACCACATGAAGCATGCCATTATTATTATTCACAATTAGGCCTATGCATACCTAGAAAGTCTATCTTGATTAACTGAAGCATAAAAATAATTTTGAAAAAAAAAACATTGAAAAATTTACATATATATAAGATACATGATCTAAGTGTCATCACAACATTATTTATACTTCAAAACTCATGGTAAAAGTACTCAAACCCTTCTCTACAAGTAGCCCACTTAGAATTACTAACTAGCCTCAAAACATGGTCATGAAAATTTGAACTTATGACACCTAAAATAACATAATAGAGGACTTAAATGCATTAAAAATATATTAAAACAACATAAAAACAACATACATGAATTTACAAGTATCTCTAATGGAAATATTAGTCTTACAAACCAATCTCATGACATCACTATATAGATACCTCATTGAGCTCGACAAGTCTACATGAGATCAACTTTCTTCTGTATAAAATGATATCCAAATATTATATACAATATTAAAATTTATTATAGGTATTTAAAAAATTAACCATGAACTTTTATTCATGTATAATCCATGATAACACATCCCTAATCAACTTCTCACTTTTGACTAGGTTTCTCACTATTTACACCATTAGGCCTATTAGCAACTAGTCAACTTGTATGACTAGTTTAGTACTCCTAAAGGATATAAAATTCTCAAAAACAACCATGGAAATAAAATAAAATTTTTAATATTTAAAATTCATCCATTTATCAACTTTTAATTTATCAACTATGGTTGTTATAGTAAATCTCTGAGAAATAAGTCCTTTCCTATAGGGTCCGCTCACTCCCCTAACAAACCAACCACACCTGGAGGTTCATAGGAGAGTTGGATACATGATATAATAGTTTTTATATTAATTTTATACAATTTTAGTCTATATTTAATAGTATAGTTCACATTGTGTTAGTGTTAGGGATTTAGATAGGGTCAACATTATTTTTAGTGTTACTGATTATTCATAAAGTACTTCCCCTCATTTCCAAAACTAATTCTTAGAGATTTAGCTAGGAACCTTCCATATATTTCATAAATATATTATTTTGCAATTAAGAGGTTACACATTCCAATTAACAATTTAAAAATCTTCTCAAGTTGATAACACTTCATTTTGTGTACTCGAGAGACCCCGAACCACTTTTCATGCCTTTTATTGAAAACTTTGACCATAGACTTGGTCAACACACTTAGTAAAATATACCACATTACTAAATATTCTCACATGATAATTATTATCTTGAAATATGAATCTCCTATCTTGTTTGGCCACCATTTCTCTCTTTTCCTACTTAGTCCTTGACCTATAAACTACATTATGCCTTGAAACTAACCTTCAAGCCTCTTTTCATGCACTCCCCATCTCAATTACATGATAAAAAAAACATATCACATGATAAAAAAATTTCAAACATCCTTTTTATGCCTTGACAATAGATCATGATGCCTCATTATGCTAAGTAAGGTCTACAAGTTGTCTAGTTGCATACTAGGTATGTACGTCCTTTTCATGTAGGCTCACTCTAAGACTTTCATGAGTTTGCTAATGATTCATATTAATGATAAAACAACATTATATAACCTATTTTACATTTTTTCATCAATTTAACAAGGCCACCAATCTCATACCTTCACACAAGGTTTCTTCATGTAATGACCAGTGTCATGAATAGGCTTCTTAAGCTCTTGAAACGAGATAATTGACCTTTAAACACTTATTTATGATCTTATACCTTGATCACATGTCCTACATTCTTCTCATACAATATCATAACTATAAATGATCCTATCAAACATGAACATTCTTTAATGACCTCAAGAACACCTTTGTTACAAACCTCGGGCATCAATAACAACATCAATGACAAACCTCAACAACATGAAGTTGGTAGCATCCACCTATATTTAATGGATTTTTTTTTATATTTATTTAAATAATATAAATATTATATTGGTGGTAAATGACTGATAGGAGTGTGTCATCATCAAATTCATATATTTGACTGATCAAGTAATTTACAATGCATTGTCCAACAACCAGAAGACCTAGTTGAAGAGAAATTAGAGGAAGGATATGAAAGAATTGAGTTTGATAGAGATAGAAATGGTAAAAACCATATATCTAAGAATGTAACTGGTAAATTATGCAAAGGAATCATGGGAAATCCTTCAAAATTCCCACTACGGTAATAATAAGGTAGAGTTAGTAAAATTCCAAATGCTTAGAAGATAATTTGAAACATTGCAAATGAATGATAATGAGTTTATTAATGAGTTTCATACTAGAGTTTATAGCTTAACAAATCAGTTAAAAAATAATATTAAAATAATATAAGACTAAAGTATTGTTGAAAATATCCCTATGAGTTTTCCTAAGAGACATGATCCACTTATTTTTAGGAGGCCAAAGAACTCTGAAGGATCATAGTGGATGAGTTGATGGGTTCTCTTCAAACCCATAAGCACTAGTTAAATAGATCCATAATTTCTTCCCTAGAGCATGTATTCAAGGCTTAACCTAGTTTTAGAGGTATAGAGAAAGAAAGAAAAAATAAAAGAAGAAACCTCAAAGGTAGAGAAGTAGTAAAGATCTACTATGTTATATTAAGTTTAGATAGTCAAGAAGGAGCAAGCAGCTTCCAATAAAATTTTCAACACAATAAAAAAATTATTACTTCTAATCAAATTTATGTTAAAATTTTAGTGTTATTATTATCATAATTATGGTCATTTTTATAGTGAATGTATAAATATGCAATATAACCAATCGAGGAGAAGTGCACATGTAGCTATTGAGAATGTAAGTGAACCTAAACATTTGATAAACAAGTTCTTCTCATTCTAACTCATGTGGTTAATAAATCCACTATCCAAATACTATACCTAATCATAGATATAATAAAAAACATTGCATACAATGAACATTTGTTAAACATATTCATTATATATAATGATGTTGAGCAGAGCCATGCTAAGGTATGGTATTTGGATAGTGGATCTAGTAACCACATGAGTGGTAATGAGAACCTATTTTCCTTTATTGATAATAATATTCTGTTAGATATTAAGATGGGAAACAATGAAAAATCTCATGTTGTTTTCAAAGAGATTGTCATTATCTATACCAGGTAAGGTGATAAGATATAAATCTAGGATGTCTATTATGTTCTAAATTTGAAACATAATCTATTAAATATTGGACAATTGGTTAAAAAAGGATATAAATTACTAATGGATAGTGAAGAGTGAAACATCTTTGATAAGGAAGTAATAAATAACATTATATATATAATTTAGATGACAAAGAAGCAAATGTTTCCTCTTAAGATGCAAAAAGATCCTCTCAAGAGTACAATAGTACTGCATCAAGTAGCCTTTAAGATAGTCATCAAAGACACATCTAGACTCTAACATTGGAGTTATGGGCATTTAAAGTTTTTTACATTAGATATTTATTTTAATAAGAATATTTTTATAAGTCTACCAAGGATAGTATAACCTATAATAAAATGTGAGGCATCCATTCTAGGGAGACAACATAGGCAATGTTTATAATCGAGGATGTCTAGAAGGGAAAAAAACACCTTTGGAATTGGTTCATGTAGATTTGTGTGGCCCAAGAAAACTCTCACCAACTCTAATAATTTAAATTTATTAACCTTCATAGATTATTATATTAGGAAAATTTATATTTATTTCCTAAATAATAAGTCTGATACTTTTGTGAAATTCAAGTGACTGAAGGCATTATTTGAAAAATGGAGTGTATATTTCATCAAGGCCTTAAGATCAGATAGAGGGGGAGAGTATGTTCATAAAGAGTTATTAATTTTTATCCACTCAATAATAAAATAGTTTAAAGGAAAAAGAGTTGAAGAATGAAGGAATTGAAAATTAGTTCACAACTAGATACACTCAACAACAAAATAGATTGGTTGAAAGGAAAAATAGGACCATCCAAGAGATGGGCACAAGCATGTTGAAATCCAAGGTACATTCAAAAGATGATTGGGGTGAAGCTATATAAAAAATAGTATTTTTTTTGAATATGTGTCCCGCAAAGGTTGTTTAAAACATGAATCCACAAGAATCATGGACAAATAAAAATTATAGTGTTGAGCATCTAAGAATATTTGGGTGTGTGGCATATGGACATGTGCCAAGGGAAAAAAGGCAAAATTTTGATGATAAGGGATAAAAAATTATCCTCATTAGATATTGTGAAGACACTAAAGCATATATATTATTAAACACTATTAAAAATAAGGCTATCATTATCAAGGATATCAAATTTATTGAAAATGAATCATGGCATGGCACTATTGACACTACATATAGTATCTTAGAATTGATATTCATAGATGATGTAAATGAATATACTTAAATTGAAAAAGTCATAGATCATTAAGGTGAACCATCAAAAATACCTCCATCACATTCATAACATACTCCACAATCAATCAAATTTAGTAGTATTTCAGACCAACTCTTGCTTCTCTTATGCCTAGAAAGATAAGGAACTTGAGGTAGATCTATGATGACTCAAGGTATGATGATGAAAATTTGAATTTTTATTTTTTTTATCTAGGTGAAACTACATGTTTTGAATAATTAGTTAAGTATGAGAAATGGTGTAGATTCATGAATGAGGAAATAAAGGAAATAGAAATAAATAGAACATGAGAATTAGCTAATTTACCTAATGGTAAACAACTAATTATAGTGAAGTAGGTCTATAAGGCCAAGAGAACACTAGAAGGCAAAATTGACAGATATAAATCAATATTGGTTTTTAAGGGATATGAACAACAACTTATTAGATACTATGATGATACTTATACTCATGTTGTAAGAATGGAAACCATGCAGATTGTCTTATCAATAACTACCTATCACAAATGGAAGGTATATCAAATAGATGTGAAATTATCCTTCCTAAATGGAGTAATTAAAAAAGAAGTCTATATTGATCAACCACATAGATATGAAGTACCAAGAAAATAAATTAAGGTTTATAGGATCAATAAATCACAATATGGGATTAATAAAAAACAAAGGACTTGGTACAATATAATTGATTAATACTTCACTACCAATAGTTTTAGTAAAATCAATAGTGAGCCCACACTTTACATCAAGGAGATCCATGGTAAGATTTTCATTATTGTTTTATATATTGATGATTTAATATTCATAGGAGAATACTATGATTTTATTGGTGAGTTCAAAGAAACAATAAAAAGGGAATTTGAAATGATGAAATTGGGTTTGTTAAGACAATTTCTTGTTATATAAGTATAATAGATGGATCATGGCATATTCATATCTCTGTCGAAGTATGATTCACAAATCTTGAAGAGGTTCAAAAATTTTTAAAATAAGGCTTATCTAAAACTAACCACTTCATGTCCCAAATTGAGTAAGGAATATTCTAACAATGAGGTGAATTCAACTTTAAATAAGAGCATGGTAGGTAGCCTCATATGTTTGACAATATATAGGCCTGATATAGTGTATGCAGTAAGTTTTATTTATATATTTATGGAAACACCAAAGGATACACAATAGAAATTAGGTAAGATAATTCTAAGATATGTCAATATAACATAACTATGACATTCTTTATAGTGCATTAAGAGATTTTGATCTAGTTACCTATATAGATAGTGATTGGGTAGGCAGTGTAGATGATAGGAAAAAAACATTAGGCTATGTATTTCACATTATTTTAGGGTAAATTTTTTGGGCATATAAGAATAAACCCATATTTTTTATTTCCACAAAATAATCTAAATGCATTGAAGAAAATGCAACAACATGTTATGTTATTTGGCTAAGTGGAGTCTTAGTAGGTTTAGATAATAAAAAAATATATGAGACAATCATATTTTGTGATAACATGTATTCAATATCCTTGATTAAGAATGAAATGTTTCATGGGTGAATAAATAACATATAAATTTGTAATCACTTGATAAGATAATTGGTTGAATATGATCAAATCAAATTAGCATTTTGCATATCTAAATATCACTAAGCAGACATCTTCATGAAGTTACTAGTGAACGAGATCTTTGAGCATTTGAGCCAAAATTTAGGATTAATGGATATTGTAATAACTAGTGGAAGAAATTAAGGGGGAGTGTTGGTAGTTATAATTTATTAAAGTCTATTTTTAGTAATTTAGTTAGTTTGTTTGGTATTGTTTTTTGTTCTTCATTTGTATCTTCTTGGAAGTTGTTATAAACTTCTTAAAATAGGAAATGTGTTTCTCTTCTGGTCTATCAAATTCCTCTTTATAATGAGGCATTATGTAATCAAGCATTATCAATAAATAAGATCATAGTATACATTATTATTAGTCTAGATGACATATTATCAAATCCATAAGAAGTATCGGTGTTCCTAAAATTGACATGATATAGCCTAGTTTGTTTTGTTTTTAGATCATATATGACCAATTAAAATTATATAAAATTATTAAAGTTACAAGCTTGAAAACTATTAGACTTTATATTTTTTAAGTATTTATTAAATTAAAATTATAAAAATAAAATGAATTTTTTTATTCATGGGAGGAAAATCACTTGCAATATGTCAAGTTCCACTTGAAATATATAAAGTTGGTATAAAATGAAAATTGACAGGTTCCTAATGGAGGTAACTATCATTAAATTTTGAATTGACAAGTAAGATAAAATTTAAATTTTAGTATACTATAAATAGTTACATACTTAAAAATTTGGAGACCATATATTTTTCACTTATATTCATGAAAAAATAGACTGCAGAGGAAGTAAAATAATAAGAAATCTTAGGCATGGGGAAATCTAATGAATTATATAATACATACCACCTTTAATTCCATTTCCTTCATGTGTAGGTAGAGTTGTGTGATATTATTTGACAATGTATTGAATATCATATGGCTTTTCTTCAACTAATTTTAATGTATTTGGTCATTTCTAAGACAATTTTCTTTGTGTCTAGAGAGATAAATTTTGATATTTAACTATAATATTAGTCAAGTGTATGTAAAAAAAAAATTATTATATTATTATACTTTATTATTATTGAAAAATGTGTTAAAATGAAAACAATGATTAAGCATGTCAAAAAAAATTAATGTAAAAAAATCATGAAGATAATTCATAATTTTTTTTTAGGTCTTTGACCTAATGACCTATTATGAAAAGTTTATAAAAATATAATACTATAAAACTTGTTGACAACCACAAGTGAAAATCATCTAAACTATGAATATAAATAAAAGATACACAAACTATCCTATCCAAAAAATTTGAGTTCTTCTAATTCCTAGAATTAATGCATTCTCTACAAATTTATAATCTAAATATAGAAATTAATAATAAGCACACAATTAATCACAATAACTTAGATGCTCACTAGTCAATCAAAAATAAGTGAAAATAGATGTATATATTTCACATGTATTTATAAAGATAAAAAAAATTCATATAATATTTTTAATCTCTACTGATATTCTCTATCATATTAAGATGTTTTTACCTCTGATACAAATAATTAAAAAATAATATAATTATAAAAATTGTGATATCCAATCTACATGATATAAAATAGTAAAAACATGTTAATATACAAACACAATAATAACCAATAATTTCATGTCAACAATTTATTCCATTAATTTCATTACATGAGAATATGAAAAATATGAAGCAAGAAAAAGCTAATCATCCTTAATTAAATAAAAATGAATTAATATTTTAGTTATTTATTTTGTCTTATGTTAAGATGTAATGTTAACTATACATTTGTTCCTTAAAAAAATACATTGGTAAAATGGGATGTAATAAAAATGTATAGATTTGGTTGTGTGTAAACCTCATAATCTTAGAATAAGATCTTAAAAAAATAACTACCTTGGCTTTCACAAGACAAATATCATAGATTGGGATGATGTCTAATTTATATATATCCTCTAGATATAGAACGGTATTGGTAAGATGACATGATAGCTAAAAAATAGATTTCACTATTATTTAAAGGAATTTATTTATAAAATAATGTTTTTTTTTTGTCGTATTAATATAGATGTTACACTTAAATGTATAATGGATTTTTATTTGCATACACTTCCAATATCTCTTCAAAATATTTTGAATTTTGTTCCTTAATAATAATCAAATAAAATTATTTTACATTATGTATATACAAAGATGTAATGTATATATATTTTTATATAAAAATTAAAAATCGATAATTTAAAAAAAAAAAACTTCTTTATAAAACACAATATTGTACTTTAACATTTATCTAATTTATTCTAAAATGTAAAAATAACTATAAGAATTTATGATTAGATTACTCAAGAAATTTGGCTTTTAAGACCAAGTGATTAACATGGTGAATGAGTGTATTTCCACAATCAGTTTCTTCATTTTGGTTAATGGCTCTCCTAAAGGCTATTTCCCCTTAGGGAAATGCCTCAGACAAGGAAACCCACTTTCTCCCTATCTCTTCATCTTGATGGCATAAGACCTAGGTAGGAATTTTGGTCGATTACTGATGCAATGGTATCTTAGAGGCATTAATCCTACTTCCATAGCCTAGCCATTGGTTATTCAATAGTTCATTGATGACACTATATTGTTTAGAAATGCTTCTATAGTAGAACTAGGAAGATGGAAAAACTTGATTAACACCTAGAAATGGGCCTCTAGATAGAGCATAAATTTTGAGAAAATACATATATATTACCTAAACACTCAAGATGACCTTCAACAAAAAATAACTAAAACTTTGGGATGCTCTAGTGAGAGGTTACCTTCCACCTATGTTGGGCTTCTGCTTATGATTACTAATGTCACCTTGGATTATTGAAACATTATTATTGAAAGGATGAAAATAAATTTGTTGGGTTGGAAAGGAGCCCTACTATGTCAAGCTAAAAAGTTTAAAATCCTTAAATATTCTCTTTAAGGCATCCCTAACTACTTCCTCAATATTTTCAAAATCCTAAGATTTGTGGCTGAGAAGATTAAGTAGATTCAAAATAAATTACTATGGTCAGTGGTGGAAGAAAAGAAGAGGACCACAATGGTAGGATGGGAAAAGTTTTTCACTCCAAAATATTAAGGAGGCCTTGGATTAACAAGATTTCATCTTATGAACAAAGCCCTCATGTGAAAGATAAGGTGGAACATAATTAAAGGGAACAAGGATTGGGGTGGCATCATGATGGCTAAGTATCTCAATGTGAATACTGGTAGTAAGATAATAATGGAACATGGTCTTCCTAAAGGATGATTTATATGGAATGAGACTCTCAAAAATTGTGTTTTCCTTTTTAGAGGAATCAGATGGAAGATTGGGGATGGAAATAATGTTAGATTTTTGGAGGATAGATGGATAAATGATCTTCCCCTAAAAGACATAAACTATGATAGACTAATGGATAGAGCTATTAGTTTATTTGGGGATAAAGTGACTAATTACATTAATAGGAATGGGGATAACAGGAGTTGGATGAACATCATAGATTTTACCCCTAATCAAGAGGAGATTAGATAGGTTAACCTTTAACTATAAGGACAATTGGCTGAATTTAGGCTGCCCTTTTTTCAAAAATAAGATTAGGTGAATTGGGATAAGAATGACAAGTTATTTTACACTATTAAAAGTTCCTATGAATTATTTTTAGACATAGGTGATGATAGGTTATGGGGGAAAGTTTGGCTTCCAAAACTTTTACTTAATATCAACTTCTTTTGGTGGATGCTAATAAATAACAAAATACTAAATCTATACAATTTAAAGAAGAGAGTCTTTCAAATTACAAATAGATGTATTCTCTATGGAGAGGAGGAAGAAATGACCACTCACCTTGTTCTACACTACAACTTTGCTCCGGAAGTTTGGAGTCTAGTTATTTAGAGGATCAACTTGATCTATGTTTTTAATATCACGATGGTGGACCTAGTTAGAAATTGGATATCCCCATTTATATTCCAATAATGAAAGAATTATGGGTTAAAATTACCCCTCACCTTGCATGGAAGTTATGAAAAGAATGCAATAATAGAATTTTTAGGGAAAATATATAAAACACTTTTAGAAATGTTTCAAACATTCTCTAAGCTACTAGTGGAGAATATTAATACCATAAAATTCAAGGCTATTGAGAGACCTCTAGGTCTAGAAGAATAGAGAATATTGGAACAAAGGATAGTAAGACCAAACATTTAACAAATAGATAATTCTAAAAAATAGTTAGGGCTAACACCAAGTGGACCTTGCCTCAAGAAGAATGGTATAAGCTCAACTTTGATGGGGTGGCCAAAGAGAACTGAGGAGTGGCTAGTGGAAGATGAGTTATTAGATTAGATTCTAGAATGCTTGTGGTGGCATACACTAGGGGAATTGGACCTAATGGAAATAATGAGGAATAATAATTTAAAATTTTATGGGGAATTAAACTTTATATTTCCCTAAACATTTGATAAATTCATGTTGAAGGAGACTCACAATTAATTGTTAACACTACCTTGGGCTTAGTGGACATAGGTTAAAAACTAGTGGATATAATTGGAGACATCTGATTGATTATTAATGCTATTAAGGAGCACAAGGTCTCCCATATTTATAGGGATGGAAATTTGGTAGTAGATGCAATGGTAAACATAAGAAGTAATAGTAATGGTTGGTGATGCTAAAGAAACCTATTTAATCTACCAAGTGAGATCCAAATTCTTTTCTACAAAGATGGAAACACATATGTGGATTAATTCATGTGGGATTTTTACCATCTACATGCTTGGTTCAAGAGGGGGTGATTATTTCCCCTTTAAAGGAGCTAATATATTTATGGATTATGGAACTTTTGGATTTGGAGTTCAAGACATTATAATTAGAACCACTATGGTAATTAAGAATTAGCATGGGAATATAAGTAAGAATGAAGGAAGTTGGATAGTAAACACATAGAGATGCCCATGTGAATATTTAAAGGTGGGAAAAATATTTGGCCTAAATATTGGCTTACTCAGAAACCAAGGAAACAAAGACATGTTGAGTATGCATCTAACTAGACCCTAATGAAGTGGAAGAGGTGGATGATAGATAGGAAGACTATAGTGATGAATAGTTAGATGGGAAGGGAGATGAGTGGCCAAATGATGATTAGAGGAGGGGACATTGATAGGTAAAGTTAGATTGAGGTAAATTATTTATTAACATGCCCCAAATTTGTTGTTCATTACATAAGATGGTAGATGTGGGTAAGTACTGACACTGAGTTCTAGAGTGGGAAAGGCTTTGTAGACATCAATAATTATTTCAATATGATGAGCTAAGAACTCTCATGATTATTGATAGGATTGAAATGGTTTATTAATCTTATTGGATATTTTATTAGGCATTCCATTTCTCTTTGTGTTAAATAGTCTCTAGAGATTTATGTCTCTCTAGTTTTGAATATGGGTGGAAACATTATCAAGATTGAGTTGAAATCTTTAGAGGAATTTCATCTAGACCATATGGTCTGACACATTATCCAAGAGGATGAGGTGGCTTCTTCCTTGACATGATGATTGATCATAATGAGAATCAATGTTATCTATTTGTTAAGTCTTAGGAGGAGAATTCTAGACAATTTTATGTGGGGGGTAATGGCTTTGAGTTCTCTAAGAAGGAGATTGGGCAAGTGATGAGGCTATCCATCAAAGGGAAAAAAATTATTAGGCACAATAGGGTGATAGACTCGAAAACCATGGGGATTTTCTTTAGTGAAGGTGAGGTTGCTACAAAGCTCCATGGGTAATTTGATAGAGAAAAGTTGCCATCATTATGGGGACAAATTTGTCTCATGATCATGAAGTTCTTCACTCTTGAAGGAAGATTCAAGGTATTTTACCACTACCACTTTTCTTTACTCAACCATTTTAGGAATAGAATGTAAATTAGCTTCCCCTTTTTCCTATTGTATTTTCTAGATAATTCCATTAAGTTGGCTAAGGAATTAGAGGCAAAAAATCCTAACCCCCCTCATTCCCATCCACTAAGGTCTCATCTTCAGATTATACCACTTTTATTTGGTCTTATGTCAAATCAATGTTAGTCTATTAAAGGGATCCCCATCATGCCCTTATATTGTTGCTAAAGTTAAAGGTAATAATTCTACTGGGACACCAAAAATATCTCCTAAAACATTCTTGGAGGGGCCCAGAATTAAAGATTGTAGCATCCAATTTGAGTAACCCTATTTCCAAAGCTAATTCCCCTAAGTTACCTTTTGGTAAGCTTGAGACTCCAAGCTAAGGGATTATTAAAGGGTCTATTAAAAGGGCTCAAAAGGTGGATGAGGATGAACACAATGTTTATCATAAAATTTTTAAGTCTTTGAAGGAGGATCCTAGGGGTGTTGAGGAGTTGGGGAATGTTTTGGACCTGGGACCTAATCTAGTTGAGAATGAAGTTGAGGCTAGCGTGGGTGTTTGCAGTTCCAACCATACTATAAGAATCCCATCCTACAACCCTCAAGGCATTGTCATCTTTGATGAATCTAATTTATTTAAAGAAACTTTTGAGGTTGGTGGAGATGGGTCACCTTCAGAGTCAGAGCAAGAAGCTGAGGGAATGAGCCATTTTCCTAAAATGAATGAGCCCTACTCGAATGAGATGGAGGAAGATGTTTTTGAGCCCTAAGGCTAGGAAAATAAATGTATGTACTCACTATGTGTCATGATGGTTGAGGAAGTCATGGTAATCAAGGCCAAAATGGACAAAATACATAAAAAATGGAAAATAATGATTGAATATGCCATTGAGTCACTTCATCATGTAGCTTTTTTGTTTACTATAGTGAAGGATTGTGACATCAAGTTAAGGGATGTGTGTGTGAATAGATTTGGTGACTATAAGTAAATTATTGAGTTCCTTGCCAAATATGGGACTACTGATAGCCCATAGCTACTTTTACATTCTTATTTTCTATTATGGTGTTGTGTATGCACTGTTAGTGTGTTATTTCTACCTCGCTAGAGGATTTTTGAGCCCATGGTGTGGATTTCTAAAGGGCCTATGACCCTTTTTCCCTTCTTACTTAATCAAAAACATTCCAATATTTTATAATAATTAAATTGGTAGAACCCATGCTTTTAGTTTTATAAATATAAATAATTTATGATATATCTCTTAACTCTAATATTTTTTTTGAATAAATAAAGACACATTTTTAGGACACATTATTACCAAAGATGGTATACTCATTAGTAAAGACATGTTTTAATCTTTTTCCAAAGACCAATAAAAAAAATATTTGATATGCATTTAAAAAATATCATAAAATAACTTGTTTCTTTAAAAATATTAAATTTGTTATACGGTTGATTTCATTATTTGTATAAATAATAGAATCATTAAATTCTATAATGAAATGAGATCTAAAAATAAAGGTTATGTAAGAGATCAATTAAATTCTCTTGAATATAAAAAGTGCATTTTTCAATACATCAATGTTAAGTAACACTACACACACACACACACACACACACACACACACACACACACACACACACACACACACACACACACACACACACACACACACACACACACACACACACACACACACACACACACACACACACACACACACACACACACACACACACACACACATTGTTACTTACACTGATGTATTTACAAATTTATTTTTTATAATCAAGAAACCTTACTTGACCTCTTACGTAACCTTTATTTTTACATCCCATTTCATTGGATATCTAACTTTGTGCTTATGTATGGTTATCATCTTGGGCATAAATCTAGGTTAGAAACATATAATTCAATGATTCTATTATTTATATAAATCATGAATTCAAACGTATAACAAATTAAATATTTTTAAAGAAACAAGTTTTTTTCTAATATATTTTAAATGCATATCAAATATTTTGTTTATTGGTGCCTACCAGATGATTACAACATGTCTATACTAATGATTATAACATCTTTGGTAATAATGTGTCCTAAAAATGTGATATATTATATGACCTAAAATAATTTGATTGTGGTTTCATTATCTCAAAAATATATTATCATAGAAATACATGCAAGATAATTGAAGATCCATTTAACATACAAGTTCTCATTTTAAAGTCATAGAAGTAAGATATTTCACTATTCAAAAAATATTTCTACGATTTAATAAAAGCAATCAATAGATTTATATATTACACTCCAAAATTAGAATACTTGCTATCAAGATTTGTATATTACATTTCAATGAGTAAAATACATGTTATAATTCAATATACAATAGTGAAAGCTTTTCTAAAATAAAAAGAGTTTAAAAAAAAAAGATAAAATGGGATGTTTATCTTCAAAGAGTTTTATTTATAAATTGAAAGAAAAATTATAAGTTAAGGATAACATATATGTTTAAATATTGTAGAGCGTAAACTTATCAAGGGACTAAAAGATGAATTACTTTAATTAGAATACAAAGATATGATCTTTATAATTTAATTTGATGGTGAGAAAAGTGAATAATATAATATAATTAAAAATTATATTTTTAAAATTAAAAAATATCCTAAAATATAATTTTTTATGAATAAAAATATTTAATATTGAAATTATCACAGCACATAATCATAAATGTTGTGTTATATAAATATAATTATGGACAACATCTCATATTCCTAAATAAAAATGAAGTGTATGTTATTATGCATCAAATTTGTGAAGGTTGAAAAAGTGATAATTCTTATAGAGACACCACGATGCATAAGATATATAGAAAAAAATACTAATTTTATACAATTTTTAAATATGTTTACAAACATTTGAGAACCTACAATTCATGTTAGTTATGATAAAGGATAAAAAAAATCTCAATATTCCACTTCGATTAGTCATAGAAAGGAAACTATTAACTTAATGGGGACTTGACATTATGGGAGTGATTAATCCGAATTCCTCTCTAATATATAAATTGCTCTTGGCTATTAAATATTATTTTCACAATCCACTAAATTTAAATCTAAAAAACATTGCCTAAGAAAAGAAGTAATAAGATTTTTAAAATACTTTTTTTAACTTGATTTAGTGCTCAATATCTAGTATGTAATAATGAGCCTACATTAAAATCAATATAACTCATGTATTGAAAGTATGATCATAACATATTACTTAATTTTTTTGGATTTAAACCTACAAAAAATTGAATTGTTTAATCCACCAACAAGAAGGTAATCAATGTAATTTAAAATTCAAAAAACATAAATCCCATAGAATATAATGCCTCCTTAAAATAGGCCTTATGGATATATAAAATAAGAACAAACAAATGTTTAATTTTTTTCCTTAAATGTTATTATATTCTAAATAGTTAATCTTTCATCTTAATTTTCTTTTTCTTTTATACCTAGTAGTTTATATAATAGTATGAAAGAAAATCATAATTAATATAGGACTTATTCAAAAGTTGTTGAAAGATAGAATAATATAAATAAAAATATTTGAAAATATTGACTGAACATAAGGATGCATTTAAAATATTAAATGATAATAGGAAAATTAAAAAGGTTTTAAAAATTATAAACATTGTACTGATGTGGCATAAAATCCATGATAAGTATGGTCATATGAAAAATTAGAAATATTATAGATTATATATTATGAAATGTCAAATATTTTGGGAGAAAACACTTTTATATTGAAAAAATAGAGGGAAGAATAATTATACTACTTGTAAGTTTGAGTTACATGAAACATATTGTTCAATCTTATCCATTTAAACATATCTAATTTTTGCTTATATTTTTATTTTTTATTAAGTTTTGTATCTTTGTTCATTTGTATTTTTCATTTATTTTCAAGATTATTATTTTTAGTATAAATTTCTCTTTAATAAGTATGTTTTTTTAAAGTCAATAAAAGGAAGTTGTTCTTAGTAAAACTATTGTTGTTAAAGATTTTGGAGAGAAGAAAAGGCTATAAATAAATAAATGAGGCACTCAAACTAAATCACAATTAAAACAAAGGTTATGTATATTTAGGTAAATCATTCAAACTAAAAATAAACACTATCACATATAAAAATAATAAAATAATAAATAAAGTTGATAATATTATCACACCTAATTTAAAATGACCAAACCTAGGTGAATTAGAGATAAGACACACTTAAAATATTATCATTAATTCATTAAAAAAAAGATAATGATATATTAAACAAGACAAGTAATATAATTAGTGAAGGAAAATTTAAAGACTAATTTAACCCATATTTACTAAACTAATTTAAAACTTAATAAAATGTTTACTTTACTATCTTAAAAATAAATTATATACAAAGTGGTGATTCATGTAATTTATAGTATAGATTTGGACACCTAGTGGTATTAGAGCTATGCCTCAAAAATAAATAAAGTTATTTATATGGTGGATATGGATACATGGATATAATTAAAACTATGGAAATGTGTAAAGATAATATGTTTACCTAAGAAAACACTTATATTACTTAAAGAATAAATTGTGCATATAATCTAAAAAAGTCTTGAATAAAACATAAATTATATTTAAAAATTAAATGTTTATCTCAAGCTCAACATTTATTGATGAAATATTTAACACATAAATGTTTATTTAATTTTTTATTTTCTTTTATTTATCTTAGATAGCTCATTTACATTAAGGTAGGAAACCAAGGATTGTAGCTTCTAAAAAATATAAAAGAATATTTATGTAATGAGATGTAATTTATTGTCATCAATAAGTTTAATTTCTTAAAAATTGCTTTAACCCATTTATTTTTAACTCTTAAAATTGAAAAAAAATCACTTTAGACATTTCAATTAAAACTTAGAATTTTAAACCTTATCAAAATGAAAACTTAAAAAACTAAAGTTATTTTATTTAAATTTTAAGTATTTATTTAATTAAATATATTATATTATATGTAAAATATTATGTTTATAATAGTTTAAAATATAGTTAATCTAAAAATTATGATTTCACATTATTCTTAAATTTTGTTTTAATTTATCAATTTTTTTGCATAGCTTTATTTCCATATTTCACATTTAAATAAATTTTAATTTATTATAAAAATTAAAATAACATTTTATAATATTTTATAGTTATTAATTAATATTTTAATTTTCTCCCATTTAATGGAATAGTGCAACATAGCATTATCCCTATCTATAGAGCCCATAGTTTATCTACACAAAATTATTTTAACTTTTTTGAAGAATGAGAAATTATAATATATTCATTTGATCTAAATTTTATTAATTATATTTAAATTATATTTTAATTAAAAAATAAATTCATAATTTGAATAACTTTGTCCATAAAATCAACATGTTTAATGTATGTTAATCTTGTGCATCAAAATTAGAAATATCAACTGAATTTCCAATTGTAAACTTCTACCATTTAAAATTCTTACTTTTTTTGTAAATAAAAGTTAAAATCACATCCATACATAAATATTAAAATATATTTATTTTATAATATTTAAAATTAATTAATTTTTTCATTTTTATGAATTGATGTTTGTTAATAAAAAAAATTAGCTTGTTCAATATAAAAAAAAATATTAAATAAATTGGGAGATAATTAACTTACTCAATCTAGGAATAATAGATCTCAATAACTAAAGGAACTAAATTGATAGGATGGGGAAGCATATTAATTATAATTGAAATATCATTGCACATGAAAAGTCATAAGTCATCTCATTATATAATAAAATTTAACTCTATGATAAAAAAGCATTTTGATTATAATTGAAATATATTTCACATGAAAAGTAATAAGTAATCTCATTATATATGAAATTTTAACTCTATGATAAAATGCCATTAGCATTGTTCTCCAAGAATGTAATACAAAGAAAAAAAATGGTCTTTTGAGTGTTCATTTATACAATGGTTGCTGTAAAGGCATTGAACTTTTTAGGGAAAGAAATAATAGACATTTTCATACCTTAAATGTGTAAAAAGATTTATAAATGATTTTAATCTTTGTTGAATGACATGAGCACCAAATGTTGAATAAGATGATGCCATCAATGAATAATATAATATAATACAGATAATCAAACCTCGTAATATAATATAATATAGATACAATTAAAATTTAATTTTTCATATGAAATAAATTAATAATAGATGCACATAATTATTTATGAGAGAATAATGGAAAACTTTGTGCAATAAATAGGGAAGTGTTTGCAGTCATCTCTAGTTTTTCAATCAAAGAGATGTTAATAAACTAATTTTATTTATAGTAAAGAGTGGATAATTATATATTATAAGAATCATAATATATATGATTTATTTATTAAATGACTTAAAAATATTATTTTATTGATAAAAAATGAGACATGTCATAGTTTATGTACTTGTTCAAAGTTTTAGTTTACAAAGCTATGTTTTCAGTAAAATGGGTTTTCATATAGAACATGTTCAACGAGTTGGACATAAATTGGTATGATTACTAAAAATTAATATTAATATAGACCCACTAATTCGGGTAAGTAAATTTAATTCTATTTATTTAGAATTCTCATTGAATCCAAGAATGCTGAGAATTTAGAGATGGCCTCTTATTTGTTTAATCATATATATTTTAATTTGTATTTAAATATTAAGATATTTGACCCTCATCCATTGTATTTAATAAATACATTCATGAAATTTGTTTTGAATTTTATGAGTATTTTATCCTATTTACATGTTACATTGTTTTCGATAAACTTATTACAATATTTCATTAGTATTCAAAATATTGTCTACCTTAGGATCTCTCTCACCATGAGTAATTCTATCAAAATTTAAAGAGAACTTGAGTCTCCCCATACATTACATATTTTATTAGGTGAATGGAAAATAATCATGGATATATCTTATCAAAATTTCAATAATATACCATAAACCATAAAACCAAAAAATTAAATTATACACCCAAACCATGGTGTAGTTATTAGGGGCTGATAATGATGGCTTGGAAAAATTATTCATAGTAGTTGAGATATCATTGAAGGGGAGTGGGTTTGGTATCTCATGGGTGAATTTTTTTTCTATTTCGGTGGTGAATAATTTTATAGGGAAGTGACAGGCAGGGGGGATAGGTGGTCTACATGAAGAAGAAGAAGTGGTGAAGCATATTAATCTTAGAGCAATAAGATCCAAGGTAAAATATGTGAGAATTAAGGAACCAATGTTTAATGAATTAAATCTAGAGTACAAACTGAAGTAGGGTTCTTATGTTGAAGCTATTTAAGGAAAGGTAAATAAAATTTCAACCCCTACTAAGTTTAATAAATTTAATTACTTTGAGGGACATGATCTTAAAGGGGTTATATAAAGGTAAACTTGGTATTATGATAGAGGTTTAATTTTTAAATTTAATAATTTTTTGGCAAGACTTCAAACCCTTCAAAGGTGGATTTTAGAGGTCTAGAAACCTGTAATGAAAGGAAATATGGAGATAAATCATTTTACAAACATTTTATTATATTTATTTTTTATAAGAAGATAAATATTAGATTTGTCATTATTAAATATAATTTATGGATCAATCATATCCTCATGATGAATCCATGATATCTGAACTTTAACCCAGTTAATGAATTTTTCAATACTAGGCATGTGTGGATTTGCCTTCCTTACCTTTACAATTTTGGTCTAAGGCAAGTCTTAAGATAATATGAAATTCCCTATGAGGATTTACAGTCATAAATGAATCCATAGTATAATATATTCATACTACATATGCAAGGATTATAGGTAACATTGATGTGAACAACCAACTTCCAACAAATTTAGAGTTGAATTTTTATGATTGAACTTGGGTGAAAACCATTGATTATGAAGTATTATATTATAAATTTAGGCACTACATTACAATAGGAAATTTGACTAATTCATGCTTTCTAGGTTGGAGAATGAAATAATGAATGTTTTGGGGGAAAATCTTCATAGGGACTTCTTGACAGTTGGAGGTTAAGACTCTAAGACAATAAAAGAATAGATCCTAGAGATGGAAGAAAGCATATCCAATTTGAATGAAAATGAAGAGAACTAGGTCGTTTGTGATTCTAAAAGAATAAATATTAATATAAACCATAAAGTGGTTTTGGAAAATCCAATTATTTTTGGGGAGGAGCGGTCAGCTAAAATTCCATTTCAAATCATCCAATCTTTTAAAATTAAACAAGGAAGGTCAACAAATAGTTTTGTTTCAATTGATGATCTAGTAGTATCTATTTCCATTCAGAACAACACAAGGGAAGGAGGGAATTCAAAGATGGTAAGCTCAAAAAAAAAATATAAAATTTAAGGATAAGGCACCCCATCCTAATGTGACCCTTAGATCTCAAAAATAAAATGCATAGCTTCATGTTTAGGATTCTGATGTTTGTTGAAAATCTGGGCTTCTTGGCCTTTAATATTGGTATTATGTTCAGGTTTGATCCCTAGGTTCAAAAATCCTTCCTTTTTACCATTTTATAAAAGATAAAATTAGGTTAGATTCATTTTATTTGATCCTTAAATCTCAAATGTTCAATGTTTTAGATGAATCATTGACAATATTTTTTAGCTATTTTTTGTATTTATTATTGTAATGTCACTGTGCATAGTTTAATATTTGAATTTTTTGGGCATGGATGTATGTTTACCTTATAGGTTCTAGGTTCATAGTTCAAAAAACCCACCCTTTACCCTTACTAAATAAATAAATTATATTCCCCAAATTATTAAGGACCATAGGAAGACAATTACTTTATAAATTTTCCATGTTGAATATTTGAGGGGATGAAATACTTAGATACAAGTTTTAATAAGATTATTTTTTGAAATGTAACCCTATGAATAAATAATAAAATTATAAGGAATGCATCATACAAATAATTAACCCAAGGTATTAACACAACCTACATCTAAAACATGACATCTTCATAGATGTTGTAAACCATCAAGAAGAAAATGCCAAATTAATAGAGATAAGAAGGGATCAAAATTATAAAATAATTAGATAAATATTATTATAGTACATGAAAAATATACAATAAATATAGATTATGGTTATATTAGTAAAAATAAATATCTAAAGTTCTAATTATAACTTGGTTATTGAGGAAACATAGTCCATAAGCCCCTATAAATTTTATATTCATGCTTTAAGTTTAGTATCCTTTTCTATCAATTATGTGGTATCCATTGGTATTCCACTTTTTATTCATATCTTTGATAGTTCAAACAAGGTTATTTTCAACTAGATACTCATGATAATAGTTGGGGAGGTATTGAATGAAGAATTAATTACCTATGAAATGATTCATTTTATTTACTCAAGTTAATATGAAAGATAATTAATGTGTTTCTCCAAGTATTCCAAGAAACATTCCTATGTATTATTTTTATTACTGGATAACTCAACTTTTGTCTCAAATAAAATTAAAATAAAAAAATGATATGATTTTCATTTAGGAGTCAAATATTATCTTAAAATATGACAGCCAAAATATTAACTATTATTAATTTTAAAAACTAAAAATAAATAAGCATAATAAATACTATCCACTTAGACATATATAGTTGAATCTTAGTCAAAATGAATAAATATAATATTATTAATAATTGATCATAAATTTATCTTATGATTATGTGTCCAAAGATTATGGATACAATAATAAAATTATACAACTAAATAATAAATATTAAGAAAAAATAATACTTACATGGATTTGTTATTGACTAAATCTTATATTGTGAATTATTACATGAGTAATTATTCACTAATATTTATTTTTAGGGATATTGTTGTCAGTTATAAAAATATTAAATATTTAGGGTATTTTATATTTAATTATGAGTGATTTGATGGATTGGTTATCTCTTTGATATTAGGAGATGCTTCCATATATATATATGTCATGCTCGATAGAATTAAGAGGGTGAATAATATAATAGTAGTTTTGGTTTGAGAAATAATTCTATGTTTAACTCTCCTATAAAATTTAGTTTCATATAATATAATAAAATATAATATATGGTATTAGATCAAGTTGGAATTTTCAATAATTTCAAGGGGAATTCCCTTATTTTTTCGTTCAGGATGAGTAAGGCTTGATTTTATAAATATTTTAACATAGTTTGTCTTTAGTCAAATATGTCCTTGTTATAGTTTTTAGTTTTATATTTATTCATGGATTTTCATTATTTCATTAGTTTCACCCCTCTATGGGTTTCATATTCATGTATTTATAGTCAACTTAGCTCGATCAATCCAATAGCAAGGTCAATGACATTCTAAATAGGTAAATCCACAAAAATGGACTGATTTATAAACAGGTGAGATAAATATTTACTTGGACATTACTATTTTCCTATGTGATACTTTAAACCTTTATCAATGTGGATTTGAATCATTAGGATAAAAAGTCTTATCTATCCTTTATTGCGTCAACATGGAATTTTGTGGAGTCACCGCTACAAATATTGAGTCCCATATTTATAATTGTTTACATCCATTACATTGAGGCACTCAATATTTTCTTATGATTTTCATTTGATATAACATCAACATTAAAATCAAATCACATATTTTTTACTTGTGTATGCATAATATACAATGGTATCATATTTTTGGAAAAGTTTTTATTTTTTATCCTATTTATATTAATTTTAATTAGACTTTGCATTGCAAACACATCAAATTTAGCCTGATCCATCTCAATGATGAATCTCTATGGAGTTCCATATAAAATTTGTGCCATATATTCTTTATTTTGATTCAAATACAACTAGATCAATATGTTATTCATGCTATAGCTCTTAGGCCATCTATCGATTCATGCAATTCGTGCCATTGAAATTTGTTTTTAGGTATAATTTTTTTAATTTATAATGAGTCAAGTTGTATCAATTTAGTCATGGTTTAATGTGTCTAAGTCGCTTTTGTTTTGAAATCCTTAAGTTAAAAGTCTTTCATATTATTTATGTTTATATTTTTACAATTTTTTAAAAGTTTAAATTCATTTTCATTAATTAACGTTATTAGGTTTAATTACTCCCATAGGTATATATGTTCCTATAATTTGAATTCAATATTAAAATCATCCTATCAAAACTAATTAAGATTTTTTGTGTTTGGTATATCATCAATAAAATATATATGTGAAGAAATATAGATTCATATGGATTTTGAGTTATTATTCATATGTCAATAGAGTCATCAAAAATTATCATTTTAAAAGAATCAAAAGTCTCAAAAGTAAAAATTAAAAAAATTTGCCTCGTAGATGCATTATCACTTTTATGTGACATCTAAATTATAGGGGGTTATTACAAATGAGCTTGAAAGCTAAATTTTTTGGGTAAGTAGCTTCACATATTGGACATTCACGACATTAGAGGATGGAGGCTTTCTATGACTCTTTTGATCCACTAGCAATGGGGTTTGTTGCATTCAACACACCCCACCTTGGATTTTATATAAACAAGTTGGGACTTCTTTGTTTTTATAATGCTTGTTCATTTTAGGGTTGTACATGAATGTTTAGACTAATTCATTATCTATGGAAATTTGAGGATATTTGGTATTAAATAAATTTTGTTACATTTTTTTCCTCTTGAAACCCATTTTATTAGAATGACTTATTAGAACTAATCTATTAATAAAAATTCTGGAATCTTATAATATATGAATTTTATTTAGATTTAGTTATTCAAATTTATTATTTGAGCTCCCTTGTTCAAAATTAAGACCATTTTGGCCTTCAACATTTTGGTTTTTGTAAATCTATATTTGATAATTTAGTCTTCATCATATTAGTCTTCAAGAGCTTTTAGTTGGGAGAGTTTATTTAGGAAATTTTTGATTGATAACTTTTAGCTAGGAACTTTTCCTTAATATTATTCATTCAGTAACTTTGTGCTAGTAAAATATTATTTGGATATTTTAATCTAGCACCTGTTATTATATAGCTTTTATTTTGAGACTTTCGGTTGAAACTCTCACCTTTGGAAACTTTCTCTAATAAATCCTCCCTAATGATAATTTGGTCTTTAGGAAAATTATTTGGCATTTTGGATTTTGGGAAAATTTTCATTAATATCTCTCAAGAACATTTTGGTCTTCAAATTATTTAATTTATAATTCTTAGCTCACCAAATTAAATGATTTATCATAAACATAAATGCTAATGTTTTACTAAACCACTAATTGATAAGTGTCAAAAAGAATAGCACCTTGGCACCCCCCAAGTGATTAAGCATCCTATGTAGCATGCCCACTATACCAAGGTGGTCAAGTTTGAATTAAATAAAGCTGATGAGCTTGTATATGTTGGTGATTAATGGTGTATGAACTATACCTAAATGCTAAAAAGTTATAACCTTGAACTAATAACCAATTTCACATCCATTGACTGTCATCAAGATCGAGTGTGTATTGTATTCTACAAATTCAAATCCCTAGATGCATTCAAATAGACTATAATTAGTGTAACAAGAGTTAAAAACCACCATTATTAGGAGATTGGATTCTACAATCACTAAGAAACAATAATGGCATAGTCATCAAGAACATATATGGGATCCCAAGCACCATCTAAATTCTCAACCAAGGACTCAATAGGATACATGGATTTAATTTTTTATGCTTTAGTATTCAATGGTATTTATGCTAGTTACTCAACTTTATATGTGGTCATAGAGAACATCAACCCATTCTCTTGTGAAGAAGACCTCTCTTAGGAGGAAATACTAGTTGTAACTAACTTATTACCTTTAAAATTCCAAGCACTTAATTTTGAAAATATCAAACTAGAGGTCATGCCTTGTATTGATGTATTATGATATTTATTCTTTGAAGGGAGGATTGTCTATGATGGGTTACTTCACTATGTTGAAAATAGCACTATCATCACTTACATATTTGGGGAGGCACTCCAAAGGTATTTATGCTTACCCATCCAAGATACCACCTTTGATTTTTATAACGTATCCATTTTTAAAAAGAGAAAAAATGTAGAATAAACAATAAGTAAATGGTTTATCCTAGGAGGGAAATTCTCACTCAAAGAAGCCACCTAGAATCTTGTGCCCATTACCAGATTCTAGATGGGAATTTTCATTTGTAGGGCACTATTAAACCATTTGTTTGGTCACCCGAGCATCTACTTCCTTCATTTGGAGTGGGTACCATTACTCAACATATTTATCAACTAGAAATTAACCTTCACACTGAAAGAGATTATCAGTGTTTACTTGCATGAATTGATATTGCATAAGGATTAGAGGCCCCAAAATAGCAATTTTTACATGGTGTCTTATATTCTTGATGTAATCATGGGCACTATATATAAACACAATAGGGATCTATGGGATCCAAATATTGAATACATTAAGAACACAATCTATGATGTCTACTAATTTGTTCATATCTATGCATATATAATAATCATACTAAGAATTATATAAGATTTATATAAGATTTATATCTATAGGTTTGAAGGGAAATTCACAAAGAAACTCTAGCCATGATTTCAAAAAATATCACCAACACACTCATGTCTTTTGGTGAATACTGGTTATATCCATAGTATACTACTATAATGGTCATTAGACACAAGGTAAATCCTCTTTGTATCCCTCAATACATCGAAGACAAAGTAGAAAAATAATATATTTCTTATCAGCTATGGAAGGGGATAAATGAAGACAACACTAAAATCAAGAAGAACACCTTTCATGGATCCCATCTCACAATTGGGATGATGTGTTACACCTAATTTAAGTAATTTCGAGAGGCTGGTGGTGCCAAGAAAGCCTATACCCTATATTCCTTTTCCCACATAGATTTGAACCCTCATAAAGAAGTATAAAAACATGTTCATAATTTGGGTATTCCCTACAAGCATGAGTCCTATGTCCATAACTTCCTATTTTTCAACATAAAGGATGATGAATAGGTCAAGGAAAGGGATAATTCTATTGGTGTGAGTGAGGACTTACTTAAGGTAATACAATAATATCATTCCATTACACTTTGAAAAATGAAATTCATAACCCCACCACCAAGGGGATGGACCTCTTCATAATTATGGAACAATAGACCTTTCTATCAACAAAAATATCAAATCCAATACCACTAAAAATACACCCATTAAGATGATGGCTATAGGGGAAGTACAAGGTGAAGGGAAGACATTAGTTGTTATAGTGAAAATAGAAGATTAATCTACTTAATTTAAGGTTGATTTAAGGAAAATAAAACAAAAACAAGGAAAACAATTAATTTAGGCAAATGAAAACACTATTATGAGGGAAGAGGAGATTATTTGTCTAGATTCCTTTTATGAATAATAATTTTCACCTACGTTGGTAGTTCAAAAAAACACAACATTAATTTAACACTCCCTCCTCATACCCAACAAGTGGATGCTCCTCTAGATAAGAAGACCCCAATATGCTATGAGAGAAAATTTAAGGAAGGAAGGCCTCGGGCACAATCCATAAAAGGGCCAAGTGAGTAGGCACAATTTTCAACTAAAGGTGATCCAAGGGATGAAGTGGATGAAGAATAACTACAATAGTCTAAGGTTTTAATCTTTTAAGGGCTAAAAGGAAATGCACCCCTTAGTGGTGACCAATCAAGTAAGGATGTTCTACCCACTACTCCATTTGTCTATTCTCTTATTATTTCATTAGCGATTGTCCCTTCTTTTCTTACTGTGTCATCACCTTCTTTTGTACTTATTTCTAAAATTATTTCAAAATTTAATCCTTTGGTTTCTACATCTATTTCAACCACTATTACTATCCAACCTAAAAGCCAGTAGTTATCACCTTTTACCCAATTGGTCTCACCTATGCCCTCCTCAAAATTAGTATAGACTACAATAGTAGTGGACACTAAGAGATCTCTAAAGAAGAAACTAGTCTATACATTCCATCTAATGCCACACATATGAGATATAGACTAGTCTAAAATAATGTGGCTAATCATGCCCAAACTAGTCCCCGATATTGAGCTTAAAAAATACACCCAAATAGAATAACATACACTAGAGATATCAAAGTTTACCCTTTTAGACATTGACCAAGGAATTAGGAGCATCAACTTCTAAGAGGCTAGACTTGAAGATAACTAAGCTACCCACTATGAGATCACTCTTAGATAATTCAACTCGATCGATGCAAAGGGTGATGAAGAAGAAGCTATAATATAACATTGTATGGAGATTAATTTTGTAAGAAAGAAATGAGGTATACTCCCTCTAGAAGAGACAACATAGGAAAAGGGGTTAGTCATTTTCATTGGGGACTTTAAGTTCTATATGGAGACCCACACTTGAGAATTTATAGCCATTTATGAGGGCACTAAATAGGCAAGGAAAAATTTTGAACCATAAATGGAGACCCATAAGGAAATAATAATAGGTAATCCATGTTCCCTCTAAAATGGAACAAGATGTCTAGACTACAACATTGAGATTATATGAGATACTAGATACTATTGATTATTTGAGTGCATAATTGGATCCCTAAGTAATTACAATAAATAAATTATTTAAGGCTCTCAAGGAAGATGAGACCAAACTATTTTTTTTATTTTTATATACCCCTAGTAAGGCTTTCAGCCATATAAATTTGATGTCATCCTTAGAGGTATCAAATTCATTGAATCTAGTGGTCATCAAGATCCAATAAACCTAATAATGTATTACATCTACTAATGTTTTGGTTATGAAAATTAATTAATAAGAGAAGTATGTATTTCAAATTTTGAATGAAATAGAATTGACACATGCATGGAATGACACAAGGAAGTTGATAGTAAGATCTACTTTTGATCAAATGTTGCAATAAGCCTTAGATAAATTCAAATAGAGTTTGCAAGGATTAAATTTAGAATACATTGATGCCAAGCTATGTTTAGTAAGGAAGAAGGCCACTGAAGTATAAATATTTTGAGTGGGCTTCATAACCACTAAATTTTAGCATGCAAGGTCGATGTCACAAGTGAACAAGGTGAATACACCATCTCTTCCTAACCTGCACATAATACATGCATCACATGCTAGTTTATATAAATAATAGTAAGAGATAGAGGCCAAGAAGAAGTCCAATTTGGCACCACCTTCACATTTATCAAGTTCATACACTACAAATTCTAGTTCAACTCTAGCTACCACATTAGCTACAACTATGAAAGTGAGTGGTGTCATGAAATCACTGAGAAAGCCTTAGTTAAGGGCCAATTTTGTATAAAAACTGCATGTATTATCCACTTGAATTGACCATGGATACTTAATATTTATTTAATTCATCTTATAATTAACTAAATTATTTTTTCAAGCATGGACACATTACATGACTATTATAAGTTATGAGTTATAACATACAAGTTTGTATTAAACTAGAATTTAGGTTTTTTTCATTATCATGTAGACTAAAGTTTCACTAAACTTCAAGGATGAGGAAACCCCTTCCCCAAATCTTTAAATACTTATAAATCCCTCTTTCAAAAGGTTATATTTTTTTATCAATACATGAAGAAATTGATTCATTAATTATTAGGCAATTTTGATTATTGTCTCTTATTGCTTTTATGTGTTACTAAAATTTTAGCTTCCGTATATGTATTGAATCAATAATATTTAAGTTTTAAAATTTTATAGATGAATATAATCATTATAATTTATGTATGTTGATGTAATATTTGCAAGAGTTATTGAAAACTAGTAAATTTCATTGATTTGATCAATTAGTTTAGATTGTGTTGATATATTGAGGTGTGTAGGAGTATTTATTTTTGGTATATTCTTATGGGTGTGTATTTTTATACTCTAAATAACTTCTTTGTCTTATATATAATATTTTCACTAAAGGTTTGCAACATCAAATTTAAAGAGAGTAACCTTCATCTCAGGTCACTAAGTTTCCTATATCTATTCCCCTAGACTAATGAATCACGTTTATTTGTGAGTGTGGAACAACTAAAAAAAACACATCAATGCTATAAATATTTTTCCACCAAATAAATAGCCTTGGGAGTGACCTATTAATAATATATATCCTTTTTTCGTACCTTACCTTTCCCTCCTATTTTAATTTTTTTTTGAGATATACCCAATGTAGAGGAATTATACACCCAACCAACTCTCTTAGTTTTTTATTTATTGTATATTTTACACATCCATACATATACCTAGTTAAATAATGTACAATCTCAACATATTATTCTAACAATTAGTTATTTTAACTGCATACTTGTAATGAGTGACTTGGAGTCTCTATTTCTATAGAGATCCTAAAATGTTAGATGTTACTTCATTCAGTCTATGTGGTGTGAATTAAACCAAAATCAATAGAACAAGAATTTGGTGCTATAAGGAGGGCACACTTATGTGTTTTCTCAATAGTATAGTTTAGTCACTATGTAGAGTTGCACTGGACACACCTAGGAGAGTAACAAGGTCTAGGGCCCTATATAGACTTTTGGTTTAACCTTTATCAAATCATAGGAGGCTTATATTGGTACCAATAATCCCTAAGGTAAAATAACCCAAGACACCTTATATAGTAAGAAACATCCCAATTATCAACCATCCTATGGATCAACCTTGGTTAGTCATATTTGTTATTGCCATTCCTAGAGATTGACATAATTTACCAAATAACGTGGAGAAATATTTTCCTATATTTTCCCCATAAATTGGGAGAATGATAAAATAATATATTAAATCTTTCAAGGCTACCTTGATATTAATGAATGTCACATATTATGATGTTGCATACAATATTTTCCCATTCACTCTACAAAATTTTGATTATGATTGGTATCTTAGTTTGTAGGAAAAATCCATCACCTCATGGAACTCATGTCAAAATAATTTCTTTTCATAATTTGGCCAAGTTACTAATCCATGTTTTATGTACCATGATTTCACCAATATGAACATGGAGATAAATGAGTCAATTAGAGCCTTAAATTCAAGGTGTTAGAATATATACACTTGGCCAAAAATAATATACGAAACACAAATAAATCTAACACTCATGATGTATAATAATGCTTTGGATTCAATAATTTAATTATTTTTAGGATAGATACCACCACCAATACATTAGGCTTGTCATATTAATAAATAATCAACATTGACAAGTAGATAAATCTACAGATCATTCCTTAATTTTCATGGGGCCAAACATTCAATAGTGTTTTTCTTTCTTTGAAACCAATTCTACATGTTAATCATAATGTCCCTGCATTCAACAAAAATATGTTGTACACTTTTCCTCCCATGACACAACAAGTAATAAATAAAAATTATGAGTTCTTAAATAATTAAGCACAAAGGAATGACCATCAATAAAACTAAAAAAGTCAACATTTGACTCACTCCAACATAGTAATCACTTAGGGTGCTGACTCCAGCAAAGTTGAATTATATTTC
This sequence comes from Torreya grandis, assembly GCA_037957365.1. Taxonomy (NCBI): domain Eukaryota; kingdom Viridiplantae; phylum Streptophyta; class Pinopsida; order Cupressales; family Taxaceae; genus Torreya; species Torreya grandis. The sequence continues at coordinate 172,147 of JARHVA010006752.1, read as the reverse complement.
ATACAAATAATGGCATAGAAATTAATTAATGACTTATTGAATATGTAGAAAAATATGGATGGTACCACCAATCAAAACTATAACTAGAATTATAGATTTTCAAGATATAAAAGGTTGTTCAATATATCCACCAATAATGTAGAATAAGGATACTCCATTAATATTCAAAAAAACATTATCATGGAGATAGGTTTGTCTAATTGGTGTAGAGTCCATAACACATGACATCATGGTGAATTGGACTCTGTGGATTTATATGAAACATTTGAAATTTCCTAAAGAGAAAATGGTCAGATAGGATCAAATGCTGAATCTCCCATATCTCCACAAATCTATCCCCTCAATATTAGCTATGGTCTTTGAAACTTATGAATTTTCCTTCCTCATTAAAGATAACAACATTCCATAGGATAATTATAATTAAGTACAACAATTTTAGTAGTTCAATAGTAATAATTACAATCTAAAGAACCAACAACCTCACCCCACTTATACTGATCCTAATAAAATAATCATTCATCTAAATCCTAAAGCTTATAATATTCCATAAAATGGAATGATCAAACTAAGCATATAGAGGATATAGTAACGTAGGATATAATATTATTGAGGATATGAAAAAGATCAAGGCTAATATCACTCTCCATGAATTGGATTAAATCACTAAACAAAAGTATATATTATATAAATCCATCATAGAAAAATATATCATAGAAAATGCCAAAATAGCAAACACAAATGTCATATATAAAATCAATCCTGAGTTTTCCCCTTTCTTGATAACTATTTGGGTATTTGATAAGAATCTACACAACTATTTGGTGGATTTCAGAGCATCGGCTACTATGATTCCAACTTCCATTTTACAGAAGCTTGGTTCAACCCTAAGTCCATCCCAGAGGGTTATTTTGTAGCTAAATAGAATAATGGTCATATAAAATGTGTAAATTGGTAGTTTGAGTGTGGCTTATGACATTGTATCCATATGTCCTTTTTACATTCTCTTGTGACCCTTTTAGACACCTTCTTGCTCATTATTGGTCATAAAAAAACTTCTAAATAATCATTTCACCTCAGCCAGATTGTATTTCCCAAGCCAATCCTATTCCCCTAGGTCTCTAGCCTATAGGACAAGATCACCATACTTGGACTATAGCACCAGACCCTAGCGTGTCCCATTTTTAGTGCTCCTATCCATTTACACTTTGATCCCTAATGGTTATTTTCATTTGATCCCTATCCTTCATTATGTGAATCTAACATGAATACATCTAACCCATGACTAATGGTTCCCTATAAAATCCTATCCAAAGATAATTTACAATGGACGTGATAAATATTATAAAGAAAATAAGAATACAAAAAAAGCATTAAGTAAAAGTTACCTATTATTTTCATATAGTCACACAACATAGTTGTCCACATACTCAAACCCTCATACTAGTCCCTAACATCCTCAAGCCCTCTCAATTTGGTATTTTTGCATATGCATCACACTATTGCCCAAAAGCATATTAGCTAGGATAACCACATATGGCTTGATCCCTCTTTAATGTACTGGTATATAGGCAAAATTCCCACATAAAGGGTGTGGATTACATGTTCAGTTCATCTTACACACTAACCCTCCCTCTTTCTCAAATGATTCAAATATCATTTTATCAAGCATAAGGGAGGGTTAGGGTTTGAAGACAAAATCATATATATAACAAGCTCCATCAATAATCAAAACTCAATTTTTCACAAGCAAGCTCATACATGCACAACATAAATACCCAAAAACTTTCAAGTCTTTATGACTGGTTTGGACAATAATATCAGACACCAAAAAGTCTTGTTTTTAATGATCCTATCATTTCATTGAATGAATGCTAGATTCAGGTTTATGACACTATCCCAATCCTTCACAACCATTTTTAGCCTCTACATCAACCATCTTAATATATTTTCAAGATAAGTTATATTTATTGATATTTTTAGAAAGGTGAAAAAGACAAATAATTACACAAACAAGGACTATAATTATTTTTATATTTTGTAATGATTTATTAACCTAGAACGTTAACTAAAATGGGAATAAAACTCCATTATTCCCAAAATATTTAAATCAAATAGTATTACCTATAATAGGATAAATTAATGATGTATGCATCTAGGTTAAGTTAAAACCTTGTGTATATATGACTATAGACATGCTGGTAGTAAATATTCCTAAAGGGTATGGACTATAATTGTGCAGATATTAGTTGAATTTACTCAATGGATATCTTTACATAAACTTGTCTCATATTTAGATTGCATGAAAAGGCATAACCAACCAAATTATAATTGACCAAGAGCTAAGGATGAAGCACCTTATTACATAATATAACACTACAAATGAAGAAGTTACAAATCTCCTAGTATTAGAATTTATACATTTACTACAAAACATGAAATATAAGAAGTACATGGCCCTTCCCAATTATGGACACTCCATTTTGATGGATAAAGATATAAACAAGGATTAGGTGTCAATATTTAATTGGTTGATACAAAAGGGAATAAGTACTTAGTTGCATATAGACTATAATTCCCATGCACCAATAATAGAGTAGAGTATGAAGCCCTCACTTTGGTATATAGGTTTACTCTAAAGAATAACATGAAGGAACTGATAGTCTATGGAGACTTAGAACTAGTGATCAATCAATTAAAAATAAGTATGAATGAAAATTATCATATTTAATGAAATACAAACATATATCTTAGGAATCTAATAGATTCATTTGATAATTTCAATAAAGTGGTCATTCCAAGAGAATAAAACTAAGTTGTAGACTCACTAGTTACTTTAGCAACAAATTTGACACCCATACAAGAGTTAAAATTGTATAAGTTTTCCATAAAATTGGTACCTTATCCACCAATACCAAATAACATTGATAATTTTCAAGTGTTCAATGATGATCATTAGATCATCCAATTTATAACCAATTCAAGATAGTTCAAATCCTCGATAATTGATGATAAGGAAAGAATCCATCAATGCCATGATGAATTAGATGAAGATGATGTAATCCAACTAAAGTAAAATCATCTCCTATTAGGGATGATAACCTTGGAAATATATTTTGATACAAATCCTCAAGTGAAACAACAAAGAAAATCAAGGTTAACGAGTCTAAGTTCAACTAAGATAATTTAGGTGATGAAAGAAACTCACGCCTCATTAATATTGGCTTAATTTACACTCCAGACAAAAGGTAAAGGGTTAAATACTTGATCATTAGATATAAATATGTGATTGAATATACATATGATGACTTGACGATCTTTAATCCCAAAGTCATTACCCATATATTTCCACATAAGATAAATCATGAGCTATTTAGGCAAAGGCAAATATTGATTATACTTATTCTAAAATTGTTGATCCAAAAAGAAGTAAAAAAGATGTTAAGTGCTAGGATAGTTTTTTCTATCAAGAATTCAAATTGGGTTACTAATATAGTTCTAGTAAGGAAAAAGAATGGTAAAATCACATTGTGTCAACTTCAAGAACATTAACAAATATTTTGAGAAAGATAACTATTTTATACCCTCATTAGATGAGGTGATATAAACTATGAGTAGTTATGGAATGATTTATTTCTTAGATGGATTTTTAGGATATAATCAAGTGTTGGTTTAATGAAATGATATATTGGAAACTTCATTTACCAAAAAATGGGTAACTTGTACATGTAATAAGATGTTGTTTGACCTTATCAATGTAGGATATAATTTTTAAAGAGCCATGGATCATGCATTCCAATGGTTAATAGGTACATAAATAATCATATACATGCACGACATTATTTTTTTCTTAAAAAATATATCTAATCACATAGACCATCTTTAGTTCAACTTTGAAATGTGTAGGAAGTTTGGTATCTCACCAACACCCAAAAAGGAGCATATTCAATGTTATTGAAGGCAAGTTACTAGTCCAAATTATCACCAAAGATAGGATCATCATTGACCTATATATAATTCATGTAATTTCCAAAATAACATTCCGAAACATCATAAAGAATCTTAAGTCCTTCTTTAGGAAGATTAATTTTGTAAGAAAAGTTATATCAAAATTTACAAAAATTGTTAGACCTATGAATGCAAAGCTTAAATAAGATTCCAAAGTAAAATGAACACTTAATCCAAGAAGTCTTTCCAAGATATAAAAAAGGCTATATAAAAGGCTATAGTATTGGTAAGTTGATATTTCACTAATTACTTCTTGTACTCATTTACTTTGAAACATACAATCATTTTTATACTCAAGAAAAAGGAGGAAACTGAATATCCTATTAATTTTATGAGCATGAAATTAAAGGACATAAATCAAATATTCCTTGATCAACAAGCATATATTTTCCCTTATAAAAGTGGTAAATAATTTCTAATGCTACATTCTCAATAATAGGACAATTACTATTGTACCAGATATGAGTATCATGCTTACATTAGGACAAAATGAGTTGGCAGAGCATGGGGGAAATGGATTAAAAAAATTTACGAGTTTTAAATTGAAATTAAACCAAATAATATTTTCAAATGATAATGTATTTTTCATTTGATGACTAGAGTATACCCATGCATCACCATTGAATAAGTCTACCAAACATAGGTTTCTCAAGAATAATGGTCTTCAAATATCATTCAATTCCTAATCACTATAACATGTCCCTAAGAACTCAAAAGAGATAAATATATAGTTAAGTCTAAAAAATATTCATTATATGATTAGGAATGGAATTATCTCAATAAAATTAATGAAGGCATCTATTTGAGATGTGGATCATGTGGCAAAGACCAAGAGATTTTGGAAAATTTACATTAGAAGATTGGTAATGGCCATCCATATGGTAATAAAATATCCCATAGGATCCTTATAATGGGTTATTATTGGAAAAAAGTCTTTAAAGATACTCTCTCCCATGTAAGGACGTACCATGAATGTTAGGGTTTAGAAAAGAGAGTTTCATCTAGTAAAGCCCCTATAATTCATGATTAAGAGTAAGCCATTTGCCCAATGAGGCTTAAATTTCACTAGTGTTATCAAACAAAAATCTTTATCTAAGCACAAATTTTTTCTCACCACTAAATATTATTGCACCATATGGATTGAAGTAGTAGCCACCTATAATTAAATATAACAAGATGTGATTAATTTGTTTGGAGAGAATATCACAACTAGGTTTCATATTTATATTTAATTAGTTTGTTATAATGGGCTAGCATCAATTATATAATTTATATAATGGGCCCATGATAATAATATCACCATTATATCATCCTCTAATCACTACCCATAAGGGAATGGATTGGATGAATTGACCAATAAGAAACTCATTAATTTTATCTATAAATTGGATATGAATAAACCATAGAGTGACATATCTTAATGAAATATACACTCTAGGTAGATCAAAATTGACAATACATGACCATTAAAACCTCACCATATATGCTAGTCTATGGGAGATGACCAATATTCCAATCATTCTTAATTTTCCAACATATTACTTCATGTAGGAATACTTAGAACTCATTCAAAGGATATAGTCCATATTGTATGTTAGCTATTTTATTACTTCAGTCATTTGTTTTCTTTATAATAGTTTGATATTTTTATATCAAACATGATGTAGAGCATCATAGACATCTTCTTTATCTATAACACCTTATAATTTTTGTCAGCCTAGAATGGCTCTTACTTTTATTATGAAAGACAAAATTCATTGATTGAGTTTTTGATGACTTATATGGCATATTTTACTTCCTTTAAACATCATTTAATCTCTATTCTATGCACTTATCTAAATTATACTCCCTATTTCACTACTCAAGCTTCTTTTCTTATGTCAGTTTTCTACTAACCTTGATTTGATCCAAATACCCTTTTTTGACAACCTTACCAAAACTCCTAAAAAACTTGATCTATTTTTCAAGATCCATTTTGGCCTTTATCCAATCTACCAAGTTTTTTATTTCAACTCTTTGCAAAAACCCACTTTCTTGTTCACTCCAACTCTCATTATCCCTCAATTAGGCTTATTGAAGTGCCCATTATTGAGTATTTGTATGTTTAAATAACATAAAATTGAAATTATCAAGAATATAAGGATTAGATAAGTATACAACATCATAATTACCTCCTTTTCAATGATAACAAATCTAATTATTGGTTTTATAAGACAATTCATAAAATACTTCAATACATTGTTTTTAGACCTATAGACCTAATTTCTCAAATAGGTTAAAATTCTAAATGTAATTTTCTCAAAGAAACTAATTAATTTTTGAGGTCTACATAGTTTTAGTAAATGCGTTTCAACCTTTAATTAAATTTTATAGAACCAAATTTCAACACAACTAAATGATTGCTACAAGACTATATTGTATCAATTTAGTCTTCTAATAGGTGTATGACTCTTTTTCCTTTAACAAATGAAAGAAATAGTTTAAAATACCTATGTATGAGGATCAAAATAATGTTGTAACATATTCACAAAATATTTTTAATCCAAGAAAAAATTAAAAATAATTACCTTTTATTCTTTTTAGGTCCCAACATGACACCTATAGGAAATTCTAACACAGTCAATTCTTTCACTTTCTCCAAAGTCTCACCTTCAACTATAATTTGGAATGACTCATAACATTATATATCACCTCCCTCTAAATTTTTAAATAATATTCACCTACAAAATGTAATTTTGACTTGAATTTCACCATAGAAATCTACCTTAGAGTTTTTAGGGTTACATCAAATACACTCAACCCAAAAACTTATTAAGAATGATCTATAAAATATAAAAGTTTTTTGACTATTATAAAATTTGTATCATGGCCTAAATAAACATTACTCAAATTTTATAAACTTTATTACAAGCCCAATCACCTCTCCCTATGTGATACAAGACCCCGTATAAGACTACAAATACACCAAATACATAAAATTTAGAAGTTTCACTAATTGAACTCAGATAAAACCCTAAAAAATACTTTGAATGAAATAAGAATTATATTTATACATACTATAAAATCATGAATATACATGAAATAAATTTCAAATTCCTTTCGTAAAAAAATGGCATCCCAATAGTTATCAGATCTCTATATCTAGCTATAGACTATTCATCGGCCCTCTTCACACACACACCTTTCCCTATCTTTTATCATGAAAACTTATCCTTTTATGTTTTTTTATTACTATTGAGTGTCTCCTTTGTTTTAGAATCAAGTGTATCAGGTTTATAATGTTCTAATTTTGACTGAGGGTTCTTCTAAACCATGTGTTTTAAGATAGGTGATTGACTTTTACACCCTTATCCTTTTATTACAATTTGCCTTTAAGGGCTAAGTTGATTAATATAACCCAAATAAAACTTATAGGACTCCTAGATACTTTTTATACTCTCTCTGTAACTAATACAACTCATAAACCATTACAATTCATGCATAAATACAATTAAAATTTCACATATTAAGCTTTTGGAGGGAGAACACTCCAAGACACTTATATGACCTCATATAATTTTTCAAAGCCTTAGTGAGGCTTATTGTACTAAAAAACCTCATATGACTATATATGATATTGAATAACACACACTTGTAGACTTATAGTGATTTTCCTATTTTAAATTACCATTCTTGAAAGTTTTCATGAGCTCCTACTCATATATGTTTATATTTTATTTATTTTTTGTAATTAAAAGACATTCATTATTCTCTGCCCCAGCTATCTCTTCATATTGGTTTACATGTTCCATATCACCACACTTAGGTCTTTTCTTAGGCATCCTTGTTATTAGGATACCTACACATAAACTAAACTTGTTAAGAAAAACATATACAATTTTTTTTATCATGCCTTAAATTAATATTCAATCTTTCTCCTTATGTGGACTACTCATAATATCCATTTATCTTCATAATTATCTATATTTCCTCTTCTTTTTTGTGTTTCCATCTCGAATCCCATTCTCTACTTTTTTCCAAAGCATTGTTCATTTTTTCCATACTCTTAGTTTCTTGTACTTATTTGTCCCTTTGTTGATTTTCCTCTTCACTTATTTTATCATTTTTTTCTCATCATCTACTACAATAAGATTGAGTAGTTATTATATGGAATCCTCCATGTCTTCCATTACTATCTTCATCTCCTTGGACTATTCAAATCTCTTTTCACAACATACTCTTAAATTCTCATATGATAAACTTATCACCTTGTTGTCTCTTAGTTTAAATGTTTATTGTTATTTCAAATATTTTTCACTATTACATTTAATAACATTATTTTCTATCCACTTTTTCCTTTTAATTACACTATTGGTGTTTATTTTTTCTTCATCATATAATTCATACTTCAAGAATTCATCTAATAAATGTTAAACATCTGAAAGTAAATTAATTACCTTATTGGTTCCAAGGTTGACATTTGACTATTTAGGCACAATATTATCCATTCTTTCTTCTTCAATTGACTAAAAAAATTATTTCTTGCTTATCATCAATACATCACTTGTCTTTTCTCCTTTTTATTGATTTATAAACTCTTTATCATCTATCAATAATGACATATAACTTCTTTCTATTGTTATGTCTTTCTCTTTGTCATCTTCTTTAATGACGATCTCATTTTGTTGTTCCTCAAATTCCATAGTCATGCTTTGAACTTCTTCGTTATCATTCTTGACTAAGAATCAAGTGGTTATTCTCCATTATCTTTTTGTATACCTATAATCATTGTATCAAAAACAATATCACATTGGAAAATTATAGACCCTTGAGGTTTTTTTTGTGTTCTTACCTCTATCATGTTGTCAATGAGGTAACAATATTCTTCCAATATTATCTCCTTTTCTAGATAGCACTCCATCTATTTTATAGGCTTATAATCTTTCTCACGTCCTTTACTTGTCAAATACTCCTTTTTGTTCAAACCTTCATATAGGTTTGAAAAGTGTTCTTCTTCACTTATTATCATACCTACCAATTCAGATTCAGTGTTAGAGACAAACATAAGAGAATTAGTTGCCTCTTCATCCTCATTTACTATCATTCTTATCAATTTATTTATCTACCATCTTTTCCTTTGCTTGTTAATCTGATCAATTGGCTATTTGACCATCCTCTTGAGCACATACCCTTGCTGATTCTACATTGATTCTTCCAACATCTATTACAAACATACCAAATGTAGCTTCATCATTTCCATATCTTTCTTTCTCCTTAAATATTTATTTTTCTTTATCTGATCCATTACTCAAATATATATATTTTTTATAATTATTTCTCTCTCCTTAAATATTTCTTTTTATTTATCTAATTCATTGATCCTTCACCACGATCCTCACCCAAGTCTATTTCACCTTAGTCTTTTGGTCTCCTCAGGTCCTCACCTAGGTCTTTTGCACCCTAGTATATTAGTCCTTATTAATGGATTCACTTAGCCTATCACTAAGTCAAAGGTCTTCAAAAAATTCTTTAACCAAAAATAAAAAAAACACAAATCTTAGTTTTCTTCCCTTGAAACATCCTCTTGAGCATTCACTTACTCTCTCAACCTTACTCTTGAGCTTTCCAAGCTTTTCTTATTTATTGTCAAGACTTAATAGGATATAATACTTCTTTTACCTTGTTATCTTCTCAAAACATAATTCTTCACAACATAATATCAAACCAAATATCAAATTTTACTTATACCTTTCTTCAACAGGGTATTCTAGTACATTGTCTTATTGATCCTTCTTCCTATGATCCTATAATAACACTGTAATTGATGCAACACCAACAACAAATTTTGTCTTTCTCAAGGAGATCCTAATCTCTGATAGTATGATTGATGTAGAGCATCATAGACATCTTCTTTATCTATAAAACCTTGTGTGTTTTATTAGCCTAGAATGGATCTTAGTGTTCTTATGAAAGGCCAAATGTATTGATTTAGTTTATGATGACTTATATGGATTTTTGTAATTTATTTCAACACTATTTCCTCTTTTTCTATGTACTTATGTCAATTATTCTCCCTATTTCACTACTCAAGATTCTTTTCTTGTGATAGTTTTATACTAACCTTGATTTGATGCAAATACCCTTTTTTGACAATATTTCCAAAACCCCCATGAAACATGAACAAATTTCCACTATACATTTGGGCCTTTATCCAATCTACCAAGTTTCATATTTCAACTCTTTGTAGAAACCCACTTTCTTGTTCACTGCAACTCTCGTTAGCCTTAAATTAGGCTTATTCAAGTGCCCACTATTGACTATTTATATGTTTAAATAGTATAAAACTAATATTAACAAGAATATATGGATTAAAAAAAATTCAAACATCACAAATGACCTCCTTCTAAATGATAACTAGTCTGACTATTAGTTTTATAACACAATTCACAAAAATATTTCAATACCTTATTTTTGGACATATAAACCTAATTTCTCAAATAGGTCAAAATTCTAAATGTAATTTTCTCAAAGAAAATAACTCATTTTTTAGGTTTGTACAGATGTAATATAGGTGTTTCAACCTTTACTTCACTTTTATACAACCAAAATTCAACACATCTCAATGATTCCTACATGATTGTACTGTATCAATTTAGTCTTCTAATAGGTGTTCGACTCTTTTTCCTTCAACAAATGAAAGAAATAGTTTACAATACCTATGTATGAAGATAAAAAAAATGTTGGAACACCTTCAAAAAATATTTGAAATGTAAGAAAGAAGTAAAAGTAATTACTTTTTACTCTTTTCTTGGTCCCAAAATGAAACCTTTAGGAAATTCTGACACATTCAATTCTTTTGCTTTCTATGGAGTCTCTCACCTTCAACTATCATTTGCAATGACTCATAACTTTTTGAATCACCTCCATCCAATTTTATTAAGAATATTCACCTATTCAAAATGCAAATTTGACTTGAATTTCACCATAGAGATCGACCTTGGAGTTTTTTGGGTTACACCAAATACACTCAGCCCAAAGACTTATTAAGAATGATCTATAAAATATAAAATGTTTTTGACTATTATGACACTCATATCATGGCCTAAATTAACATTAATTGACTTTTATAAACTCCATTATGAGCCCAATCACCTCTCCCTATGTAATACAAGACAATGTATAAGACTATAGATACATCAAATACATAAAATTTAGAAGTTTTACTAATTGAACTTAGATCCAACCCTCAAAATTACTTCAAATGAATAAGGTATTATATTATAAATACTAGAACAACATGAATATATATGAACTAAATTTCAAAATTCTTTTAATAAAAAAATGGTATCCCCATAGTACTCAAATATCTATATATAGCTATAGATTGTTCATTAATCCTCTTCACACACACTTTCCCTTGTCTTCTATCATGACATTTTATCCTTTTATGTTTTTTAAGGACTTGATTGTCTACTTCATTTTATAACCAAGTTTATTGAGTTTATAATGTTCTAATTTTGACTGAGGGTTATTCTCAACCACTTGCCTTAAGATAGGTGTTTGACTTTTACACCCTTTTCCTTTGGTTGTAATTTTCCTTTTAAGGCCAACAAGATTACTATGACCCAAATAAAATTTATAAGACTCCTAGATATGTTGGATACTCTGTCTAGAACCTATACAACTTATAAACCATTAAAATTCATGCATAAATACATTTAAAATTTCACATATTAAGATTTTGGAGGGAAAACACTCTAAGACACATATATGACCTCATACAAGTTTTCATGGTGTTAATGAGGCTTATTGTGCTAAAAAAAACCTCTTATGACTCTATAATCTATTGAATCACATAGACTTTAGACTTATGGTGATGCTCCTATATCGAATTACCATGCTTGAAAGTTTTCATGAGCTCCTACTATTGTATGCTTGTCTTTGCTCCATTTGTTGCAATTAAAATCCATTATTTTTTCTCTCCCTCAATTATCTCTTAACATTAGTTAACATGTTCCATAACACAAAACTTAGGTGTTCTCTTCAGTATCCCTATTATTAACATACCTACACATAACATAAACTTTTTAATAAAAACATATAAAATATTATTTGTATCATGCCTTAAAGGCATATGTAGTCTTTCTTCTTGTGTGGACTACTCATACTATCCCTTTCTATTCATGTTGATCTCTATTAACTATTACTTTTTGTGTTTGCATCTAAACTCCTATTATCTACTATGTTCTATAGCACTGTTCACTTTTCCCATACTCTTAGTTGAATGTAATTCTTTGTCCATTTCTTGATTGTTGTCTTCACTTATTTGATATATTATTTTATCATCATCTACTACCATAAGATTGATTATTTATTCGACAAAATCATCCATGTCTTCCATTATGATATTCATCTCCTTTGGCTATCCACATCTCTTTTCACAACATACTCTTGAATTCTGATATAAGAAGCTTGTCACCTTTTTGTCTCTCAATTAAAATGTATGTTTTTATTTCAAATATTTTTAACTATTACACTCAATAACATTATTTTCTATACATTTTTTCCTTGGAATGACACTATTGGTGTTTCCTTTTGCTTCATCATATAATTCATCTTTTAAGAATTCATCTAATAAACTTTTAACATTTGAGAGTAAATTGATTACCTTATTGGCTCCAAGGTTTACATTTGACTATTTGGGCACCATATTATCCATTTTTTCTTCTTCAACTGACTGTAAATTTTTTTCTTGATATTCATCAACACATCACTTGTCTTTTCTCCTTTGTCTTGATTTAGAAACTCTTTATCATCTATAAATAATGTCTTAGAACTTCTTTCAACTAATGTGTCTTTCTCTTTGTCATATTTTTAAATGAGGATCTCCTTTTTCTATTCCTTAAATTCCATAGTCATCCATTAAAATTATTCCTTCTCATTCTTGTTTATGAGTCTAGTCTTGGACTCATGTACTTCTTTTCCACTATCTTCTTTTATACTTGTAATCATTGTATCAAAAACAATATCTAATTTTAAAATTTTAGACCCTTGAGTCTTTTCTTGTGTTCTTCCCTCTATCATTCCTTTAATGAGGTAATTTTATTCTATAAATACTATCTCCTTTTCTGTATATCACTCCATCTATTCTATAGGCTTATCATCTTGCTCATATCCTAAACTTGTCAAATACTCCTTATTGTTTAAACCTTCAAATAGGTTTAATAAGTGATCATCTTCCCTTATTACCATACTTAAAAATTTAGATTTAGTGTTAGAGATAATCATATGAGAACTATTTTCCTCTTCATCCTCCTTTGCTAGCCTTCTTATATATTTCTTTATTTGTTTTCTTTTCCTTTGCTTGAAAATATGATCAATTAGACATTTGACCATCTATTTGAGCACATACCCCTTATAAATTTTTATTGATTATTACAAAATCTACTAAAAATTTACCAAATTTAGATTCATCATGTCAATCTCTCTTTATAAGTCTTTCTCTCTCCTTAACTTTTTCTTTTTCTTTATCTGATCCATTACTCCTTCACCAAGATCCTAACCCATGTGTATTTTACCATGGTATTTTGTTATTCTTAGGTCCTCACCTATGTAATTTTCACCATATTCTATTATTACTTGTCAATTTTTTAATTTAGCCTATCATTGAGTCAATGATCTTGAAAAAAATACTTTAACCAAAAATCAATAAATCACAAATCCTAGTTTCCTTACCTTGGAATTTCCTATTGAGCATCCACTTGCTCTCTCAACCTTAATCTTGAGATTTTCAATATCTTCTTATTTCTTTTCAATCCTTAATAGGATATAAGACTTAATTTGCCCTGTTATCTTCTCAAAACATAATTCTTCAAAACCAAATATCTAATTTTACCCATACCTTTCTTTAATAGGGCCTTCTAGTACTCTATCTTGTTGATCCTTATTCTTGTGATCCTATAACAACACTATACTTGATGAAACATCAATAAAAACCTTAATTATTCCCAAGGATCTCCTAATATTTGATACCATAATTGATGTAGAGCATCATAGACATTTTTGTTATATATAACATTTTGTGTGTTTTATTAACCTAGAATGGCTCTTAGTCTTATAATGAAAATACAAATGTATTGATTGATTTTATGATGAATTATATTTCTTGTTTTACTTTATTTCAATATTATTTCCTCTATTTTCTATGTAATTATCTAAATTAATCTCCCTATTTTTTACTCAAGCTTCTTTTCTTGTGGTAGTTCTCTATTAACCCTGATTTGATGCAAATACCTTTTGTTGACAATCTTACAAAAACTCCCATGAAACTTTAATTACTTTATAGGATTAATTTGGGCCCTTATCCAATCTACCAAGTTTTATATTTCAACTCTTTACACAAACCCACTTTCTTGTTCACTCTAACTCTCATTAACCCTCAAATAGGCATATTCAAGTACCCACTATTGAGTCTTTGTATGTTTAAATAACATACAACTGAAATTAAAAATAATATAAGGAATATAAAACTCTAAAATATCACAAACTACCTAATTTTCATAGACAAAAAATATAAGTATTGGTTTTATAAGACCATTCACAAAATAGTTCAATACCTTGTTTTTAAACCTATAAACCTAATTTCTAAAATAGGTTGAAATTTTAAATACAACTTTTTCAAAGAAAATAACTCATTTTTGAGGTTTTAAAAGATTTAATAATGTTTTTTAACCATTTTATTATATTTTATAAATTCAAATTTCAATACAAGTCAATGATTGCTACAAGACTCTATTGTATCAATTTGGTCTTCTAACATTTGTTTGACTCTTTTTCCTTCAGGAAATGAAATAAATAGTTTACAAAACCTATGTATGAGGATTGAAATAATGTCAAAAGACCTTCACAAAATATTTTTAATCTAATAAAAAAGTAAAAATAATTAGCTTTTGTTCTTTTCTAGATTCCAAAATGACACCTACAGGAAATTCTAACACAATCAATTCTTTCTCTTTTTACGGAGTCTCTCACCTTCAATTATCATTATGAATGACTCATAACTTTTTATATCACCTCCCTCATATGTTTTAAATAATATTCACCTATTTAAAATAAAATTTTGACTCAAATTTCACCATAGAGATCCACCTTGGAGTTTCTTGGGTTACACCAAATACACTCAACCCAAAAGCATATTAAGAATGATCTATAAAATATAAAAGATTTTTGACTAGTTATAACACTCATATCATGGCCTAAAAAAACATTTATCAACTTTTCTAAAATTTATTTTTATCCTAAGCTCCTCTCCCTATGTGATACATGACATTGAATAAGACTAAAGATATACCAAATACATAAACTTTTGAAGTTTCACTAATTGAACTCAAATCCAACCGTTATAATTACTTAAAAAGAAATTGGAATTATATTATAAATACTATAAATACTTTAATATACATGAAATAAATTTCAAAATTCATTTAATAAAAAAATGGCATCCCAACAATACTCAAATATCTATATCTAGCTATAGATTATTCATCACTCTTCTTCACACACACCTTCCCCTATCTTCTATCATTGTAACTTATCCTCTTATGTTTTTTTATAGGTATTGAGTGTCTCCTTAATTTTAAAATAAAGTGTATCAAGTTTTTAATGTTCTAATTTTTATTTAGGGTTCTTCTCAACCACTTTCCTTAAGATAGGTGATTGACTTTTACACACTTGTCCTTTGGTTATAATTTTCCTTTTAAGGCCAAGAAGATTAATATAACCCAAATAAAAGTTATAAGACTCATATATATGTTGGATACTCTATATATATCCTATAAAACTAATAAAACATTAAAATTCAAGCATAAATACATTAAAAATTTCACATATTAAGATTTTGGAGGGAAAACACTCCAAGACCCTTATATGACCTCATACAAGTTTTTAAGGCCTCAATAAGGCTTATTATGCTAGAAAAACCTCGTAGGAATCTATAGGATATTGAATATCATATACTTGTATAATTATGGTGATGATCCTACATCAAAACATTATTGCTTTTTATATTTTTATTTTGCGTAGTCTGGTTTCTTATTTGTCTTAACTAGTTTCTATCTTTCTAGAGTAGATTTCATTTTGGTTTCATCACAATCTGTTTTATCACTCCTAGTATAATCAAGCAAAAACTTGTGTGTTTTTAATCCAACTTAAATTGTTGTGTGTTACACCTTGTACATTATAGTTCCTAACCTAGGTAAGCAATGAGAGAGTTAACCATGGCAATGTTATGAATCAAATCATTTCACTAGGTTTATAAAAGTTGATCCCACATATGCATGTAAATTTAGAAAACTTTTCTTATCACCTTGAATCAAGTAAAAATTAAATTTTAATATTTGTTTAAGGTAATAAACATTGATATGAGTAAAATTGAGATGGGAATTTTGATGAACCTAATCTTAACAAAACTAGCTAATGGTGGTCAACTTATTTCTTATGTTCAAAGATAAAAATTAAAAAAATAAGTGTAATGTAAAAGTCTAAAAGAAAAACAAAAGGGATTAAAAGGATACATGATGAAATAAGATCAATGTATCACACATTATGGAAATATATGAAAAAAGGGAGGTAGAGTGATCAAAGTTATCTTTGTCATGGATATCGACACCTATTTAGTAGTACAACAATGCTTGAACTCCCTAAAATTTTAATGACATGATGTCCAATCAAAATGAAACCTATAGATCATCCCATGTCTTTGCTAAAATATTTTTACAAGGACTAAAAGATATCATTTTGATACACACTATTCCAAGGTATGGCTAAAGTAATTGTGTTTTATGAAGTTACTAGGAGTCTCTCTTATGTTCATGATTTAATAAAAAAATTATCGCATGGTTCATGGTTGATATTGGGATTGTGAAACCATGGATTTTGGGTTATTGAAAACTCAAGAGTATTTACCCCTATGAGTCACCATTTGTTATATCCAAAATACCTCACTTTATATTTTCCATGGACAAGTGGGGACCCACTTTTCCTTAATAAGGCTTCTTCATTGTAAGGTTGTACATGCATTTTTAGCCTATTTCATTATCTATGTAAATTTGAGGATATATGGTATGAAATCATCATTTTTATATCTATTTTCTCTTGAAACCCATTTTCATTGGAATTACTCATTAGAACTAATCTATTAAGGAAAATTATGGAGTCTTACTATGTATGATAGGTATTCATATTTGATTATTTAGATTTATTATTTGGAATAACTTATTAAACATTATGAACATTTTAGCCTTTAGTATTTTGGGTTTTATGAAATCATCTTTGGCATTTTCATTTTCAATGTTTCAATCTTCGAGAGCTTTTGATCAGGATTTATTCTTTGGGAACTATTCAGTTGACAAATTTTGTTTGATAACTTTACTTTGGGATTATCCATTTAGGAGCTTTGTGTCATTAAAATATTCTTTGGATCCCTTTTTTTGGCACCTGTCACACAATAACTTTTATTTAGAGACTTTCAGTTAGAAATCTCACCATAGGTAAATTTATCTGAAAAATACTTTTGAATGATAATATGGTATTTGAGAAAAGTATTCAACATTTTATCTTTTATGAAAAGTTTCATGAATCTCTCTAAAGAACATTTTTGTCTTCATATTACTTCATTAAAAACTATTGGCTCACTAAATAAAATGACTTTGCCCAAATACAAGTACCAACACCCAACTAAACCACACACTAATAAGTGTCAAAAAGAGTAGCATTGTGGCACCCCCAAAATGATTAAGCATCCTACATGGCATGACCACTATGCCAAGGTGGTCAAGTTAAAATTTAATAAATGTGATGAGATTGTAGACATTGGTGAATAATGATGCACAAACTGAACTTGAATGCTAAGAGGCTATAACCTCAAGCTAGTAACCAATTACACATCCACTAATCATCATCAAGCTCAAGCATATATTTCCTGATAGGAATTTATATACATATATGAATTTAAATATATGTTAATTCATGTAACAAGAGTGTCAAACCATCAGTACTAGGAGCTCAAATTATAACAATAATAAAAACTAATAACATCTTCATCAAGAGCATATAAGGGAGGACAAGCACCATCAAGAATTTAAATAAAGGACTTAATAGAATACATGGATATAGTTTTTGATAGCTTAGTATTTGATGGCATTTTTGTTAATTACTTAGCTTTATGGGAGGTTGTAGAGAATGTTTTATCATTCTCCTACAAAAAAGACATCTCTTAGGAGGCATGCCAAGTTGTTATTGACCTAACACATTTCAAATGTCAAAAAATTCATTGTGTAGCTACCAAAATAGATTACATGACAAATATTCACCTATTACAAGATTTTTTATTTGAAGGGAGTATTGCAGATGGTGAGTTATTTCATTATATTAACAATAATACCATCATCACTTACATATCTAGGGAGGAATTCCAAAGGTATTTACTCTTACCCATAGTACATGATTTTTGGAAGCATAATTATTGAGAGGGGGGTTAATAATTCTTCAAAACCTGTCTTTAACAATCTTACTTAAGCAATCATAGATCATTTAAGCAAGCATGGACATCTTAGCAAGCATAAACACCAATCCATAAGAGCATGAAACACATGAGCATAGTATATAAGTGGGAAACCCTCAAGGGGAATAAAACCCATTGATGATGTATATTTATTATATTCCTAAAAGACAAACAACAACTTTAGTGAAGTACCCACTTCACTTTGAGCACTAACCCCAAGTACCTAAGCACCAAATTGTAAGGAGGCACCAACCCCCTAGATCAATCATCACCAAATAAGACACTTGAAACACTTAATCACCTTCAAATTCCTTTATTTCTATAGATGATGATATCCTTATTTATATCTTCTCATTTTTCTATCCCTCTAAAACTACCTTCTAGGCTTTTTTGCTCATCGAGGTCTCTTCAAGATAGATTACATCATTGGACCTTGATATTATTCTATAGTACCTCTATTATTTATTAATTATAATTTATTCAAACCAATCTAATGGCATAAAATACCTCCTTTTAATTAACAATGATTTATTCCATTCACTTTCACTCTTATGCCTCTTACACAAGCCTCTATCCTTCTTCACTCAACTAGCCCCTTCTTGACTTGATGAGGTCATATGAACTTAATTCTCATATGCATAATCTATATTAAATATTAATATTGGAACTTATTCATTACTTTTATGTTATTATAATACCTTATTCTATTTACCAAGTTTTATATTATTCACTTACACTCTTATCATCTTTATTTCACTCAAATAGGCCTAATAAGCCTTGTAGATAACTAGCCTCTTATTCATACACAACTTGTTCAGACATGAAACTCAAAACTCTTATTTAATAAATGTAATAGGTCTTATCACACCATAATAACATTCTTAAAAAGTATTTTGATCACACATTGGTCGGTCATAACTCAGTTAGCCCTTACTCCTTTATTAGGCCTATGGAGACCTAATAGGCCGTCTTAGCAACACATTACCATTTGATTCTCTTAAAACACTTCTAAAATTTACACATAGAAGTAAAAATTAATATGACACTCAATTATACCATAACCAACATTAATTTAGGTCCATAATACCTTTTAGGTTCAATCATTATTTGAAACTTTTCTCAAAACACCTTTCACAATAGGCTTGTACATACATATAAAATCTATTTTGAACAACTAAAGAATAAACTCAATTTTAAAAAAGAAGAAGATGGAAAAAAATTGTATATATATATATAAACCTCATGACCTCAAGGTCATAAACAAATTCATTATATGATTCAACTCAGGGTATACATGCTCAAACAGTTTTCTATAAGTAGTCCACTAAGAATTATCAGAACACTCTAAAACATAGTCATAAGTAACTTGATCTTAAGAACCTAAAATAATTTTTTTGGATACTTCCAATTCATTTGGACTATATTAAAATGTCATTATAATGAAATAAAATAGACTAATAACATGGTCATATAGAAATATTGGTCTTGTAGGCCAAATTCACAACCTCACACCTTCACTGTCCTATATGTTATATACAAGTCAAATTATATGACTGGTATAAAACCAATAAGGGCTATAACCTTCTCAAAATAAATTATGGAGATAATATACAAGTCCAAAGTTTCAACCTTCATCTAATTAACAACTTTGACTTGGTCAAATCTACTTGATACAACAAATTTATGAGAAACAAGGCCTTTTTTGTAGGGTCTACTTATTCACCTGACAAACAAATCACATTTGGAGGTTCCTGGGAGAGTTTAATACAACCTATGATCACTTAAATATTCATAACAAACCATTTTGATAACTTTTTAACAATATATTTATCATCAGGTCACTATTAAGGTTTATTGAGGGTTTAAACCATCTTCTAGTCTTAATGATCATTCATAAAGCTTATCCCCTCATTTTAGAAACCAATGTTTTTAAATTTTATCTAAGACCCTTCCCCATATACCATGAATATCTCAAGTTATCATGTAGAGGTTACACATGCCAATGAACACCTAAAAGTTCATCTCAATTTGAGAACCCATTACCAAAGAAACCTCAAAACCACTTTTCATGGATTTTAATGAAAATTGGTCAAAAAAATTGGAACAACATCACATATATTTGACAACACTAACCTATCCATACCTAGTTTGTAAATAAAACACCATACCTTATTAGGCCATGATCTCTCTCTTTTCTCTATAGGCTTTGACTTGCAAGTCGCATTAGGCCTTGAGACTAATCTTCAAATTTATTTACATGTGCTCTCCACCTTAATTACATGATAACACAATATATTATATGTTAAAATAATTTCAAGAATCATTCTTTTGACCTGAAAATGCCTTATGACACCCCATTAGGTGAGACAGAGTCTAGAACTAATCTAGTTGTGTATTTAGGATTAAGGCCTTACCCCTGTAACTTTACTTTAACATTTTCTTGATTAATTCATCACCTCATATACCTAATCAAGTAACCTCATACAATATCATATTTGGATATTCAATAGAACATCTTTCTATCTCGATGAAGCATCTTGGAGTTACTTACATAGATCTTCAAAGCTACCTAGGTGGATCTTCAAAGCTTTAATGAAACATATTTGGAGATGCCTATCAAATCTTTGGAGATTAACTAAGGATATTTATATCTCACAGTTTTCTATACCAAGTATTCATATCAAGAATATAAGATCATAGCCCACACAACATACATCTTGACATCAGATTATATCAACCTTGACATCAATGATAATAATTCTCAACAACATAAATAATTATCAATAATCTCCCCCTTTTTCATTGATGAGAAACCATATTGAAAAATGATCATCCTTATCTCCTTTAGTCTAATAAAACTACCTTACTAGAGTTTATCCCCCTTTGAAATTAATTACAAAGGTCTTACACAACTGTCATCTCTTTTAAAATGAAATCATATTACAATACCACTTTAACAAATATTAATCTCAGTCAACAACCTAAATAGTTCCCCCTCAAAACAAACATCCATCATGATTCTATTATCAATAGACATCAAGGTTCACATACAAGTACTAGAAAAATACATTTTCCTTCTAAGATGATACCTAGATGGGACACAATCTTCAAAACTATATAAACCACCCATGACAACCACTCTCAATAAATTCCTTCAATTAGGTCACTTCACCCTCATTCTGAACTATCTTCCGTTTTCAAATCATTCTACTAGTTGGTCCATAAAAAACTCAAAAAACAAATATATGAAGAATCTGAGACACGTGTTCCTCTCTTAACTATATGTATACCTCTATTCTTCCTTGACATGATTGAATAAAAGCAAACTCTTGAACACACATTAAGCTACCACACTCTTGACACCAAATATAGAATTAAGAATTCCCCCTTTGTATTCACATCTCAACAGATGAGTTAATAGGACTCTAAAACCATCTTCATATTCCTTCAATCATCTTGACTCCAATACCCCTTCATAACACAAATAAATCTTAACTACTCACACAAATAGATACCAAAAAGCTTACCTCTCATATACCAATTGAATGCACTTTGACCTCAGATACCTAATGTCAATCTTATATCTCTCATCATGCTACCTACTACATTTAAAACCTCAAATCTACCAATATAGGAATGGATAATATCCATCCTCATCTCCTTGCTTGAAACATAGATAACCTAGAATATTCTTAAGATAAAAACTTCTTTGATTTCAACCTCGTGCTTCTACTGATAGAATAATGTCTCCATTAATCCTAATGGAACCACCACTTTTCATAGGGAACTAGAACTCCATGAACTTAGGAGATTAGTAGATCTCCATGCTCTCATAAGACTAAAATTTCTTCAATATCCTTTTAGGATTGATTGAAACTATAGGCTTGATGTCATCATAATCTATTTGATCATCAATATGGGATAACACCAGGCATTCCTAAATTGATTTCACATCTAAAGTATTCTCTATCATATAAAGTAAAGCACTTAAGATTTTAGACTGATTATGATTCATATTTACTACATTTGGTTTCCATACATTCATTTACCTTCTTTATTGCACTCTATGGGATTCAAACTTCCTATTTTTACTTGATGACCTTCTAACTCTTTTAGGATAAAATGTTGTAATGTGTCCTACATTATGTGTCCTACTTGATGACCTTCTAACTTTTTTAACAAATTACCTTGTACATACCATTTGAATTATGTGAATTTTGACTCCTTCCATAGTTCCATGCGTACTCATTCTTGGAGGGTATTCTACATTTTCTTTCTCTATGACCAAACTATTTACATACAAAACAACAAACATTGAAATAAATAACATACCTTATATAATTAGAATATTTTTTAGGTATTTTCATGTTAAAATTTTTGTCTTAAAGTCTTCTCCTTGACTAGAGGTGCCTCCTTTTAGTCTTCTTTAAAACCAAGACATATCTTGTCACTCTTAGATCTAACTTAGCTTTTATAAATTTTATTTTAGTTTCATACCTGATGCATTATTTTTCCTTATCTTTTAGGATTGTATTAACTACCTCCATCTATGCCTCAACTTGGTTAATTATCTCATCATACTCATTGGAAGTGTTACTTGGCCTTTCCTCAATAATCCAATCTACTCCTTACAGCCCTTAATAGTGATCAAATTTTGTGATTCTTTCTCCTTTGTAACTTTAATTCTTCTAGGTAACTTACCAACTCTACCTTAAGGTTCAATTTATCTTCTTTTTTATTTGTGTTCAAACTCATTGGTGCCATTATCACTATTATATTCACTTGAGTCACTTACATCAAAATAATTATCTTGTTTAGTGTAGAAGCTTCTCTTATTTTTGAAAATTCCTTTTCTACCTTCATACTTCTTGAAATTCATTTTCTTTTTCTTAAGCTTATAGCTCTTCTTGTCATCTCCATGATGTTCATCACGTTCTTCATCATTATTAGGTTTATCCTTGTTAGAAAACTTGGATGCAAAGTGACCAATCTTGCCACAATTAAAACATTTAAATGGTAATTTACCCTTGTACTTACCTAAGTGAAAAATCAAATTTCTAGAAAGCATAGCTATGATTTCATCATCATCAATATATGAAAATACATCATCCTTAACCTTATTAGTCTTTGACTTATTTTCAACTTTGAAAGTTGTTTCTTTGTTTGGAGGTCTTCATTCATTTTTTCTCATCTCATAGGTAGTCAAGTTTTCATGAAGCCCATCCATCTCTAGCTTGTCCAAATCTTGCATCTCTTCTACTATAGACACATTAAATTCAAACATAGGAGTTAGTGATCTCAATTTTTTTTGAAAAGTAGTATATTATTTCACTTATTATCCCAAACCTCTAATGACATTAACAACTTAATCAACTATCAATAAGTAATATGCAATGGTTTCAACTTCAATCTTTCAAATTATCTTTAGTGAATTTAGAACATGGCCATCTTCACCTTGGTATATCAATCATATGTGGTATTCAAATTTTCCCATATATCTTTAGATAATAAACAATTCATTACATTCAGAAGCTCTACCTACGATAGGCCACAAAGAATGGCATTAATTACTTTGGAGTTATTTTTACTAGCCTTATTACCTAATGCATTAGTTGGTAGAATAGGAGAAATATATTCATTCATAAATGACTACCAAATATCACATAGTTGAGACATAAAATATATCTTCAGCCTAAAATTCCAAAAGTCATAATTTGATCAATTGAATAATTAAGCCTTAATGGTGAGAAACCACCTCGATCTTGTTGAGTAGTCATTCTTGCTTCTAAGATATCCTTTAGGTTTTTCTACCTAATTTAAAGGACTAGGCTCTAATACCATTTTTTAAAATCACAATTATGAATAGGAGAGGGTGAATCAATCTTAAAAAACATTATTTAATAATCTTAGTTAATCAATCATATATTATTTAAAAAAAACATCTACATCTTAGCAAGCATGAGCACTAATCCATAAAATCATAAAATACATGAACATAATATACATGGGAAACCCTCAATGGGAATAAAATTTAATAATAATACAAATTTAATATAATCGTATAGGAAAAACACCAACTTTATAGAAGCATCCACTTCACATCGAGCACAAACCCCAACTAGCTAATCACTGACACATCTAGGCTTTAAGAAGAACCAACTTACAAGGATGAACCAAACCCTAGATGACTTAGCACTAACTCATCAACATAAAACAATTGATCATATTAAAAACATTTTTTTCTCATAAAACATATCATGATCTCATTCTTTAACCCTTCTCATTATTCTATCTCTCTCAATCTATCTTCTAGTCTTCTTCGCTCATCTAAGTCTCTTCAAGATAGAGTAGGTCATATGACCTTGATATTCTTATAGAGTAACTCTATTATATCTTCATTAAATTTTATTAACACATATATAAGGGTATAAAATACCTCCCTATTCTCAAAAATGTGTTATTCCATTTTCTTGCACTCTCATCACTTTTACACTAGCCTTTAGCCTTGTTCACTCAACTAGCCCTCTTCTTGATTTGATTAGGTGATAAGACCTTGATCCTCATACAAAAAATATTTATTAAGGATTAATATATGATCTTATTCACTATATGATGGTATTATAAGACCTTAATCTACTTAAAAAGTGTTATATTATGCACTTACACTCTTATGATCTCTATATCACTCAAATAAGCCTAATAAGCCTTGCATTTAGACTAGTCTCTTGTTCATGCACTACTTGGTAGACCAAACACCTCAAAATATTAGTTCCATAATGTAATAGTTCTTATAACACCATAATAACATTATTTAATCATAACTTCATCACACATTGGTCAGTCATATCTCAATTATCCCTCGTTCTTCTTTTAAGCCTTATGGAGACATAATAGGCCTTCTTAGCAACACATTACCCTTTGATATTCTTAAAAAAAAATTAAATTTACAAGAAATAATTAAAATTCATATTCCACTCAAATATAACTTATATAACTTCAATTTACATCGAAAAAACCTTATAGGTTTAACCATCACTTGAACCTTTTCTCAAAACACTACTCACAATAGGCCTATGCATACACACAAAATCTATTTTGAATAGTTGAAGCATAAACTAAATTTATCAAGAAAAAGATAGAAAAAAATCACATATAAATAATCCTCATGACCTCATATTCATCACAAACTTCATTATATGCTTCAACTCAGGCTATACAAGTTCAAACTCTTCTCTACAAATAGCCTACTCAGAACTATCATAGCACTCTAAAACCCAGTCATGAATATCGTGATCTTCAACACATAAAATAAAATTTTCAAAGAATTATAATTCATGTTGATGATATTAAGATATAATTATAATAATCTCAAATATATAGATAACATGGTCATATGTCAATATAAGTGTTGTAAACCAATCTCACAACCTCACACCTTCATTGTCTTATCTAAACTATATAGGTCAACTTACATGACTATTTTACCACCCCTAACGGCTATAAAATACTCAAAAACCATAATGGAAATAATATAAAATTATAAATATTCAGCCTTCATCTAATTATCAACTTTAACTCAGTCAACTCTACCTACTACACCAAATTTTTGAGAAATAAGGCCTTTCTTCTAGGGTTTACTGACTCACATTACAAACCAATCACACCTAGAGGTGCCTAAGAGAGTTATTTTTTACTTTCATATCTAAATAAAAAATTGAATTTATATTTCAAAATTTCATAGTATTTTTCCAAATAAATCATCTTTCAAAACCCTAGTTTCATACACTAGGTCCTATTGCTTTTGAGATATCGACTTACATTCTAAAATCATATTTCAAAAATGGATTTCACTTATTTACAAATTACTCTTAAATTTCTTGCAAAAACTAAGGAGACCATCATTGGTCCTATCAATTACATGAATGATGAATTTTAATACATGTTAATACAAAGCTTTATTCTTTTCATTTCATGCTTATTTTTCATAATATGGGATGATGTTAAGAAAGTTATTATTAAACATGCTAAGATATCTTTTGCATCACCTCCCTTAGAGCCTATCCCATGAAAAGTCATGTTGTTTGATCCATTTTGGTCTTCCCCAAGTCACTACCTATCACTAGAGAGCCCAATTAATATACTTTATCCTTCCACCACCTTAGCCTATAAATTATCTCTGCTCTCTTCCCATATATACTACTATTCCTATATAAATAGTAGATAATTTGGTTAGAGTTATTACTCGATGTGTCTCCATTCCTCTTCCACCTAATTAGGAGAATTTCCAGCCTCTCATTCCTTCCCATCCTAGGCCCAACCCACCATAATAGGTAGATCCACACAAGGCATATGATATTGTTAATCAGTTGAGAAACACACTAGTTAAGATTTCCATGTTAGAATTACTTCAGAAATCCAATTTGTTTAAGGAAAATATTTATCAAACACTTAGTCAAAATTTTATTCCCACTAATTTAGAGCCTTCTCATTTTGCATCAGTAGTCAACATGCTAAAAACTATAGAATATGTTGTTACTTTTGATCATAATGACATGCCATCTGAGATAGTTATTGATTTTTTTTACTATTCATATAAGCTCAAGTCAAAACTAGCATAATTGAGAGATTTGTAGTTTATAGTGGTTCAAGACTTAATATATGTATTATTTAATTCTTACATACCATAGGCATGGATATAGATTCCATGCAAAAAAAAAATAATAACATTAGAGGGTTTGATGATATACAATGACAGAGATTGGGCATCATTGCTTTGGATATCATAGTAGGACCCAAACCCCACTCTACATAGTTATAGGTCATGCTAGGTCCTCTTCATTATAATTTTTTACTAATATGACCCTAAATACATGATAGGGGTAGTTCCTTCTACTCTTCATCGATGTGTTAAGTTTTTCTTTGAAGGATACCTATACACATGTCCAATAGATAACCAACCATTCAGATATTGTCAAACTACAAAGTCATCTTTGAATATTTTGCTAGATGGGACACCTCATATCATAGTTCAACCACCACTGCATTACATTTCTCTTAATCATATACATATAGATGATGTTATAGAGACTATCACTTCTCACACTCCTCCACTTACACTTGCATCCTTAGTTCTAGATATTTTTCCAATCACAATAGCTTCAGTCAGTCTAACTAATCCATGAATCATGATTCCTACACTTATCACAATTATACATTCACCAATAACAGATCTAGTGGTACCAATTAATTCTATAGATACAGTTACTCCATTAGTTATAGACACTCACACTACCATTGTATTATACTACTATAGTTGATGAGACTCCCATATCATAGTTACCCCTTGTGGTAAATTCTAAGTTATGATATGTGCATGATGT
This sequence comes from Torreya grandis, assembly GCA_037957365.1. Classification (NCBI taxonomy): domain Eukaryota; kingdom Viridiplantae; phylum Streptophyta; class Pinopsida; order Cupressales; family Taxaceae; genus Torreya; species Torreya grandis. Next base: position 144,223 of record JARHVA010006752.1, on the reverse strand, counting down.
TGATATAGATTCCCAATCTTCTTTAGATTATGATATAACATCCACACTCATAGATGACTATTTATGTGGGCTGATATTTATGATAGTAATCCTAAGAGAGTACCAAGAAGACTATAAATCTTCTATTACACGTCCTCCATTACTTTTAGAATCTTACACTACACTCACAGGATATACTCCACATTTGGAGCCATAAACAAATCAATCATCACATATAATTGACATGGTTACCTATATGAATATAGAACCAATGATTCGGATTCATGAAGACAACACACAACATCAACCATATATTTTTATATATATGTTATTTGATCATGGATTAATCATATTACCTATAGTATGAAATAGATCTATTATTAGATTATCAAAGCAAGGTGTTTACCCATTTTTCCTTTTTCACAAGATCACAAGCCATGATACAAAATCATGTACAAATTTATAGTAGAGATTGGATAAAATAAAAGTTTAAGGTATTATTCAAATAACAATACCACTAGTACCAACTTCCCCACTTACACTGAAGTAATCTATTTCTAGAGCTAAATGTCCTAGACAATAATCAACATCTCCACAACTAGAGAAACCTTTAGTTCACCTTTAATAGTATGACACCTTGTATACAACTTATAAATCATATGATGATTATCTTGAGGCATTTTATTATGGTCATGATCCCTTCCTCCATCCCCATCCCCAAAAAGTTCCATCCTTAGACCCTTTACTCCCTCCAGCCTAGTCTTTTATGTCATCATCTACATATTAATTTATTCATATGCTTGTATGTAGCCTTTTTTCCCACACTTATACATAGCTTATCTTCAAACTTATCATACATAGTCTTCATATGATTGATTGTACATATTTCATAATACTTAAAAATAAAAATAAAATAAAACATTTCAAAAAATCTAAAAACATTAAAATATATAAACATTCTAAAAACATGCAAATAATCCAAAAATACCAAAAATATTTCAATTGTATGCATTATCCATGATTTATATTTGTACTATAATGCTAGAATTACATTTGTTATTTTATGATATTATTTGTCAATTCATCTACATTATCATGCTTCACTTGATCTTATATGAGTGTGTGTAGCAACATTTACATCCTTGATTGCTTTACTCTACCCCTGAAGGGGGTATCCTACATCTACATTCAAGACACACATCGATATACATACCCACTGAGGGAATTTATACATAACTAAAACATCTAGGTTATGTCATTCCTACACCACATGATCTAGTTATCATGTTGAATTACATTATTTACTACCTTACATAGATTAATATATCAATATCTCACTAGTATATAACACATGAATATTTCTTAGCATATACCTAGTCTTGTACTAACATGTTTTTCATACTTTCCCTCTTTCTTTGATTAGTTATATGTGATTGTATTTACAATTATTACATGCTTTACTTTATCTCTTAGTGTAGCTAGATTGTTTGAATTTATCAGTTCCTATTTTGTCTCTTTTATGTGATTTAGGACATTTTCCAATATCCTTTACTTCTATTCATGTGTGTGCTTTAGGAAATTTGCCAATATACTTTGTCTGTACTCTTCTATGTTATTTTGGCCCTCATTCCAAACCTTTCTTGTTTTAATTATATGTGATTACAACATTTTAACATGCCTTGTATGCTTTCTCTCAAGTTTGAGTGATATGTACCCATGTCCTTTATTTGCTTGGCCCCTTGGGCATTTTTTTATGCTTCTTGCTTTGTATGCTTGATTTCTTATTTGTTTCTCATTGTTTTCCATGCCATGATCCACATCATGAATTATCTTACTTTCTTAAATTCTATGATGGACATCATGCTCTATCCCTCCATGAAAACTAACAACTGAAATCTAAAACTTCTAGATCCAATTCAATACATTGCATATGCTATTACATTATTATATATATCTATGTATCGCCTTATTAATCTAACAATATCTCAATATAAACCATGATATATCTTGATATATCTTATCAATTACCATTGCTATATCATGTATCTTTACAACATAACACACATGTAGAGCTCTTTATTATAATGGTAGTCATTATAGAGTCTTCATTCCAACCCTCAAAAGAGGGGGAAACAAAAAAGAGTTTTATCATAGAATTAGATCTCCTAATAGTAAAAAAATAATCTTTCAACACACATAGAACAACAACCAAACATCAAACCAGTTAGAGCAGACTAGGTAGATAGTGAAAATGTCAAAACAATTTCTAAATTTAGCCCAAGACAATAGTGCTAGTGCCACTACTATCAATTTTTAGTGTTCCAATCCAAATATTAGAAAAACTAGACTTTCAAAAAGTAGCCAAAATAGTAGGTTCAACCATAAGTTTCATAGTCAGACTAGTTAAAAATTAGTAGTTTTTAGTAAATTTTTTCTCAGACAATCTAGATATAGGGAGCATTATGCATGGCATGATGTCTCTCACTTATAGTTTAAAATATGATAGTTGGTATAACTTCTACACTAGAATCCATGTTTTATACACTAGTGATTGGGGGAAATGTGTCTAGTACATCTATTTTATTTTCTTTTCAAGTTCAACACCACCCAAAAATTTTCAATAATTATGTGCCTTATTGCATCTATAGGTGTTTGGCATCATTTTAGAGTGGATTTTATAAAATAATAACTTACACATTTTATAATGGATTTTATATAAGTTTAGTGCAGCTGTTTTAGAGTGAATTTCATATAAGCCTAATCTCTATCTTTTAGAGTGGCCTAGTTTGCATAATACGTTTGAATATCCTTGCCAACATTTTTATATTATATATATTTCATTGGATTTATGAGCCATCTCATAAGACATACATTTCATATCTATATTAGTTTATAGCTTCACTTCATGAGGTAATGATGGAGCTAAAGGACTAGTTAGCCTTTGTATTATTAAGCCACCTATCCAAAGGGATTGGAAATGTATTCCAAACATTGATTAATATATGCATGACCATCTAGCTTAACTTAGTGGGAAATGATGGAGAAAAAGGACTAGATAACCTTTATATTCTTGATCCACCTATTCAGGGGGATTGGACACATAGTCCAAACATCGATCAATACACATATGACCACCTAGCTTCACTTAGTGGGTAATGATGGAGCCAAAAGGCCAAAATTTACATTATTAAGCCACTCTTGTGGAATTGAGCACTTAGATATTTTTTTGATGTTACTCTTGGTACAACATACCCATATATCTAGCATTACCTAGCATTACAATAAGTTTTGTATTGGTCTACATACTTGGTGAGGTGTATTCATTCTTTCTCTTCCTTTATCTCTTACCCAGCTTTTGTATGTTCTTATTTTAGATATATCATATCTATTAAGTATTGATCTACTCTTTATTTTCTCTTTTAGGTTTTCACTTCATTGCATTATCTCTCTATACACACCCAACATCACACAACTTCATGGGCTTCGCCCTTTATTATATGTTTAGGTATGATTTATATTTTTACTTTATCTTATTATTTCTCTTTGTTACATCACTAAAATAAATGCGGGGGGGGGGGGGGGGGGGGGGGGGGGGGGGGGGGGAATTTAGTCATATAAAATGTAAAAATTGGTATTTTGAGTGTGGCTAATGACACCCAACCCATAGGTCCCTCTTGCTTACTTTCATGGCCCTCATTGGCATAGTTTCACCGATTCCCAATCATTTTTAGACTTATAAACCTAATATGAGATCAACCAAACTACTCCATTCATGACAAATCCATCCGTCTAAGTCCAATTACATAAGTATAATAACAACTAACTTGGAATACAACATTGGTGCTACTAATGTCCACTCTTATCCAAGTGCATTTTTTGCCCCAATAGTTAATTTATTATGACTCCCTATCCTTCTCCTTATTGGCCTAATGAAATCATATTCAACCCATTACCAATATATCCATATTAAATCCCATTCAAAGATAATTTGGAAAAGGTTGGCAATTATCACTAAGCAAGCAATAATACAAGACTACTCAGGCAATCTTACCTATTCTCTACATACAAGTAGATAATATAATTACAAGCTTATTTAAATCCATACACTAGTCCCTAGACATCTAAATCACATATATTTTATCATTTTACATATTAATACACTTAATTTCACAAAGCACATCAAGTGGGAGAGCTACATATATCTTGATCCCTCTTTAGAGTATTGGTATGTAGACAGTGTGCCCACACAAGGGGTGTGGATAAATGTTCAATGAATATTACACACACTAGCCACCCCCCCTCTTTATTGAAATCAATAAAACCATAATGGAGTATAGAGATTGAAGAGAAAAACTACTCTACAAAGAGCTCTATGGACTTTTGGCTACCAAAACATCATAGACAAGGTCACATAGGCATAACAAAAAAACCTTGAAAGCTTTGATCTCCTAGACAATAGTTGTAGAGGTGGACTATAACATCGATGCCACTCTTATCCAATTTTTTCACTCTTATCCATTCATAAAATTAAGGTTAGATCCTATTTTATGATAGTGTCTCAGTCTTTCATAATGAATCTCAGACCCTATCTTAGCTGTATCAATTATTTTTTAGTTAAGTCTTATTTTCTCCCTCTTATTATTATTTTTAGAAATGTCAAAATTGAAATCTAATTTATATAAATTATTATCTTAATTATTACATATTTATTTACAAATTCTACTATTTAGACCCTTTAACTAAATTAGGAATAATACACCAATATTCCTAAAATTGTTAAATCAATATTGCATAATGATAGGAGGCCCCAAGGTGGAAATTTTTACATGATGTTATGTCTTCTAGATGTATTCAGGTCAACTATATATAGACACAATGGGGATCTATGGGATCCAAATCCTGAATACATCAAGAATATAATATGTAATGTTTATTTTATCTATATCTATGCATATATAAAAAACATATTGAAAATTGTAAAAGATTTATATCCATAGGTTTGGAGGGTGACTCATAAGGAAATTATTGCCAAAATTTATAATAATATCACTAACACACTCATGTATTTGGGAGATTATTGGTTTTATTTTGATTACACTCCTATAGTGGTTATTTGACACAAGGTTGATCCTCTTCATATCCCCACATATGTCCCGGATAAAATAAATGAACATGAAATTTCCTATCAACTACATAAAGGGATAGATGAAGACCTCACTAAAAGTAAGAATATCACCCTTCATTTCTCCTATCACATAATTGGTAGGATGTTCTATACCTACTATATGAACTTTAAAGAGGCTAGTGGTGACAAGAAATTGTGTGCCCTACATAACTTGACCCATAGGAATTGGGACCCTGATGGGAAAGTGAAAAAAAACTTCAAAATATGGGTATTATTTATAATAATGATCCCTATGACCATAAATTCCTTTTTATCAACACAAAATATAATGCAATGGTCAAAGAAAGGGCTAAGATTACTAGTATGAGTGAGGACTTACTTAAGGTAATCCAAGCAGATCTTTCCCTTAAACTTGGACAAGTAAAAATTAGAATCCCAAACCAAAGGGATGGACCTCTTCATATTTATGGAATAATAAAAATTTCCAAAAACCACAAGATCAAATATAATACCCCAAAATCAACCCATGATAGTGATGGTTATAGGGAAAGAGCAATTTAAATGGAAGACATAAGTTGATATAGTGAAAATGGAAAAGGAAGCTCATCATGTTTAGGTTAAATTGAGTAAAATAAAACAATAACAACCATAATAATTAATTAAAACAAATGAATACACTATTGTGAGGGAAGAGGAGATCATTTTTCTAAACTCCTATGATAAACAAGACCTTATACCTATTATGGCAGATCTAGTAACCACAACATCCAATGTGGCACTCCCTCTTCCTACCCAACAAGTGACTACTCTTATGGATGAGAAGACAAGATCATGTCATCAGAGAAAATATAAGGTAGAGAGGCCTTAGGCACAATCCATAGAGGGTCCAAGTGAGTAAGCAAAAACTTCAAATAAAGGAAATATAAGGGATAAAGTGGATGTGCAAGAACTATATCAAGATAAGGTTTTAAGCTTGTAAGGTTTGAAAGAGAAGTTACCCCTTAGTGGTGATGAATAAATTAAGGATGTTGTACCCACTAATACATTTTTAAACTTTCCTTTTATTTCATTGTTGGTTGTATCTTCTTTTTATACTATGTTGACACCTTCTTTGAGACCTATTTCTACAATTATTTATACAACTACTCCTTTGGTTTTAACTTCTATTTCCAACATTATTATTAGATAACCTATAACCTAGTTGTTTTCACCTTATATCTAATTTATCTTAGTTATGCCATCCTCAATAACAATATAGACTACTATAGTGCTGGCTACCAAGAGAGATCTAAAGAAGAAACTAGTCTATAATGCCCATCCAATTCCACATCTAGAAATGTAGACTAGTCTAAAATATTGTGGCCAACCATGCCCAAGCCAACCCCTGAGACTAAGCCTAAAAAAGACACCCAAATAGAAGAATAACCACTAGACCCATCAATGTTGACCCTTTTAGATAGGGCCAATAAATTATGAGTATCAAATTCTAATAGTCTAGACATGAAGATAATTAAGTTAGATAATATGAGCTCACTCTTTTATAAATCAGTTGGCTCTGTGAAAAGGGTGAGGATGAGGAAGATATAAGATGAAATTCGGTAGAACATGATTTTTGAATAAGGAGATTATGTCTAATCCATCTTAAAGAGATAATATAAGAAGATGGGTATGTCCCTTTCATTCAAAACATTAATTATTATATGGAGACCCACACTAGAGTAATGATAACCATTCATGAGGGCACTGAACAAGAAAGGAAAGAGTTGGAAAAATAATTGGACCCTCAAGGAAAAACAATAGGTAATTCATGTCCCTTTGAAATAAAATAATTTGTACATAATGAAGTATTAATTTTATATGAGATACTAGATATTATTGATTCTTTGAAGGCAAAATTGGCTCCACAAGTCACTACAATAACTAAATTATTTAAGGATTTAAATGAAGTTAAGACCACAATAGAATTTTAGGTTTTCTATACCCCTAATAAGGCTTTCATCCATCTAAACTTTATGTCACCCATGGAGGCATAAAATAAATTGAATCTAATGGTCATTAAGCCCTATGAAGCCCAAAAATGGATTACATCTATTGATGCTTTCATCACAAAAATCAATGATCAAGAGAAGTAGGAATTTCAAAGTTTAAATGAACTAGAATTTACACATGAATGGTATAGCACAAGGAAGTTCGTAGTGAGATCCATTTTTGATCAAATGTTGCAACAAGCCTTAGATACCATCAAATAAAATTTATAAGGATTAAATTTAGAATATAATAATTTCAAGTTAAGTTCAACAAGGAAAATTTTCATTGATTTACAATTATTTTCACTACGATTCAAAGCCACTAAAATTGAGCACGCAAGGTTTATGATAAAAGTGAACATGGTGAGTGCACCATCTCTTTTTGACATGAGAAAAATAAGGGTACATCATGCAAGTAGATATAAACACTATCAAGTGTTATATAACAAGAATAATTCTACTTTAAAACCACCTACCATTTTATCATGTAACTTATCTACAACTTTTAGTTTAGCTCCATATACCACTTTAGTTACAACCATGATAATGAGAAGTGTCATGCAATCACTAAGTAAGCCTAAGTTAAGGGCCAATTTTGTATGAAATTTTTCATGTGATATTTATTTGAGCCAGCCATGGATAGTTAATATTTGTTTAATTTATTTTATAATTAACTAATTCATTTCTTCCAACATGTAGATGTTGTAGGATAGAAGATGAAATAACTAGATAAAATATTATGGCTGCGAGCAAAGGGCAGCGGAACGGTGGTCAGACGAAAGGCCCCAAGGAGGAATGGCCTTTTCCTAAGGGGAATGCGAAGGAGAATGAGTCAATGTATGTCAGTGAGAGCTCAAAGCTCAAAAGGATTAATGGTTGTCTACCACGTAGCAAAGAAAGACCTATTCTGGTGATTTCCCCAGAGGTTGTAAGGGAAGAGGTGGAATACTTGACCTCCCATGCCCTAATATATAAATTTTTGGGTATTCATATTTCCCTTTCAGCCTTAGATGCCTGGATTCACAAGACATGGCAAATAGAAGGGGACTTTGACATTATGCTGGCTGGAACCAGCTATTTTATGGTGAATTTTTCCTCAATTACTGACCAGAATAAGATATTTGAAGGAGGACCTTACTTCTATGACTGCATTGGACTTTTCCTTAAGCCATGGCATGCAGGGTTCAATTCTGTTGAAGATCTTCCAGCCTGCATCCCTGTCTGGGTCTGATTACCAAGACTTCCCTTAGAATTTTGGAGAGAGGACATTCTTCAACAAATTGTTGCTATGCTAGGTACACATATGCTTATAGTGCATCAAATGATGGACAAAAAGGTAATTTCTTATGCTCGTATCTATGTTGATATCAATTTGAATAATCCTCTACTAGATTCTCTAGAAATTTGTATGGGGACTTCCTCCTGGATCCAACCAATAGACTATGAGGCTATTCCTTTCCATTATTGTATATGCCATGTTTATAGACACTTGTACATGCAATGCCCTCAAGCTTCCAAGGGTAATGAGTCACCTGAGGAGGTGTTTGCACCTCAGGTAACTGATGATAATAGAGGAATCTGCCAAGTGGGTAGCAAGGGGACGAACCAGACACATCTTGATAGAGTTGTAAAAGGAAAAAATATCCTTAATTCCATATATATTGAGTAAGGTACAGTAAGCTATAGGGGTCCTGACAAGGATGGCTTCACCCTAGTCAGATGCCATGCAAAGGGACAGGGGTAGAAAAGGCCAAATTTTAATAGGCAGGTCGAGGTGAGTTTCAATATGTTTGAATCTCTAGATAACATGGCTATTGAAGATGGTATTATAGAAACATTTTAGGGGGAGGATGTTGAGGCAATTGCGTGACCCTCTTTTTGTGATGGATCATAGGAAATGGTGGTTCAGCCGACCCCAGGGATTTCCCTTGGGCCACAAGATGGGGCCCTTATAGACTCGCCAGCTCTGGGGGACAAGGATGTTCATTGGGAAGATTTGGTCAAAGATGTGGAAGCCTCCAGGAAAGAAAAGGGATCATATTTAGCACTGGGCCTTTTATAGACACCATTCAAGAAAGCTTCAGTTTCCACTCCCTCCCGAGCTGGCCGCAGGAAGGACCAGGACAAAATTAAGCTAGCAGGTGATCTACTGGTAGAGTTAGGGGTTGTAAAGACCCTAGATGAACATTTACCACACTCTACCTAATGATTATTCTATCATAGAATGTAAGGGGACTAAATAGATTCCCCAGACAAAAAGCTATAAAAAAATTGGTTTTTAAGCACTCTCCTGATATTCTTTGCATCCAGGAGAGAAAACTTTCTGTGCAGGTCTAGTATATGGTCTTCTAGCCACAACCAATGTTTGGTTGCCTTGGGGAGCTCTGGAGGTCTGGCAATGTGCTGGAATCTTGAGAAAATATCACCTCTTCATTGGGTAGCTGGAAACTCAGCCCTGTCAATGATTACTTCTTCGGTGGAATCTGGGGAGACTATTCTTGTGACCATTGTTTATGCCCCTGTGGACCCCCTAGGATAGCTCAAACTTTGGAATCATATCTAGTGTGTTAGAAGTTGCTACCTCTTTTTTCCATGGATAATGAATGGGGATTTTAATGATGTTCTTAGCCTAGAAGAAAAGAGGGGAGGTATGGCCCGACTGGGGCATTCTTCAGAGATCCTCAAGAAAAATATAGACTTCTTGCGCCTTTCAGATGTCAAGTATCTCAATGGAATCTTCACTTGGAGCAATAGAAGGAGTGGTGATGCTAGAATTTCTGAGCACCTAGATAGATTCTTTGTCTCTTGTTTTTGGCAATCTAGCTCCACCTCCCTTGCTTCTAAAATTCTTGACTAGAGAGGATCTGATCACTGGCTGATTAAGCTTTCTACCTACCATATCCCTGGGCCAAAGAAGCCCCCCTTTAAATTCCAATTCATGTGGCTTCACGAGGCCTCTCTTCATGAGTTGATGGCGCAGTGGTGGAGACAGGGAGGTCCCAATTTTGGCACAGCTATGTTCTCTTTCACTAAAAAACTTTAGTATGTTAAGAGAAAGCTAAAATATTGGAATGTAAATAGTTTCAAAAACCTCCATTCTATGATGAAGAGGGTGCAAGATCACCTGAATGTGGTGACTAGGTAGATCAGGGACCTTGGCTTCTCTGAGGAGCTCCATGTGGCAAAAACTCAAGTGGCCAATGTTTTGACTGAATGGGAACTTTGTGAAGAAATCTTCTGGAAGTAGAAGGCACACATAGACTGGCTACAGGAGGGGGACATGAACACGTCATTTTTTCACAAGTCAATTCAGGCAAGGTGTAAGAGGAATTTTATATCCTCATTGGTTTGCCTTGATGGAAATCGAAAGGGTACTCCTCAGGCTATATACAGGGAAGCTGTCTGGTTCTTTTTTGACCAATTTTCTAAAGGCCCACCTCCATCTGAGTTGGCAAAAAGTTTAGTTCTATCATGCATTCCCTCTATGATGACCTCAAGAATGAATGAGGCTCTTTTGTATCCTATTGGGATGAGTGAAGTGGAGGGAGTGGTCTTTAGCATGAAAAGAGGTAAAGCTCTGGGACAAGATGGCTTCCCAGTTGAATTCTTCCAGGAGTTTTGGGATATTATCAACCAGGACCTCTTGAGAGTTGTGTAGGAATCCTTCTCCAACAAAGAAATTCCTAGAGCCTTGAATGCTACCTTCCTTGTTCTTATTCTGAAGAAAGAGCAGGTGAACCAGCTAGAATTTTTTAGGCCCATTGCACTTTGCAATGTGGTTTATAAAATCATCACCAAACTCATTGTGGAAAGGCTCAAAAGTTGCCTCCCCATGATTATCTCAGAGGAGCAAGGGGGCTTTGTTGCTGGCAAATAAATTTTGGATGAGGTGGTCATGGCTTCTAAAGCTATCCACTCCATGAGTACTTCTTAGGAACGTGCCATGTTTATCAAGCTTGACTTAGCTAAGGCTTATGATTGGGTAAGCTAGAGATTCTTGCAAAAAGTTCTGTTGGCTTTCGGCTTCAATTTGGACTGGATCAACTGGGTGTTGAGTTGTGTGACAACACCTTCATACTTAGTCCTTATTAATGGACAACCCACAGAACTTTTTGGTGCATCTAGAGGCCTCCGTCAGGGGGATTCACTATCTCCGTACTTATTCATCATTCTATATGAGGTGCTTGGGTGTTTTATTAAGTTCCAAGTGTCTCAGAATATTGTGCAAGGATGGAAATGGGGGAATGGACTAACCACATCCCATCTCTAGTTTGTGGATGATAGTATCCTGGTAGGGAAAGCTCACATTAAGGAGGATGAAGCCTTTAGAGGCACCCTTGACATGTATCTAGATGCGACTGGGCAAAGAATTAATGACCATAAATCCTCTATTTATTTCTTTAATACACCGGAGGCCATATAGTAGAAGATTGATGGGGTATTGAGATTTCAAATTCAGGCTCTCTAGATGACTTATTTGGGGATTCCCATTGTGGTGGGTAGGTAGCCAAGACTATTTTGGCAGAATATCCTGGACAAACTTAGGTAGAAGGTTAATCATTGGACACACAGATAGCTCTCTACTATTGGGAGGGTTACACTCCTGCAATCGGTAATCCAGGCTCTTCTTATCTACCACTGCATGGTTCAGGCTGCACCTATGTATTTTCTTAAGGAGTTTGACACCCTATCTCACCAATTCTTTCAGAATGGTAATCTTCAAAACACTAGATGGAGCCTTATTAACTGGGATACTATCTATAGGCCAAAGAAGGATGGAGGTCTAGGATTGTGCTCGGCTATCCTGGCCAGCCAAGCTCTTGCTGATTAACTTTATTGGAGGTGCTGCTCCAATCCATCTCAACTCTGGGCCCTCATCTTGTCCTTCAAATATTTTCCTTGGGTGGAGCCTTCTAACATTTCTAGGCTACCTTTATAGAGGGGAGGGTCTATGGTTTGGCATACTCTCAAATTGGGAGTGCATTTAGTGAAGAGCAGCCTCTTCTGGATTTGCAAAAGCAGAGAGGATGCCCTCTTCTGGGAGGAATCCTGGGATGAATCACCCTCGCTCTTGTCCTCTCATCCACATTTTCAACCTCTGTGTGATGCCTTTAAAGAAGATGGCTGGACAACTATTGCCCATTACAAAGAAGAGTATAATTTAGGAGAGACTACTGATTTTAGATGGAAAAATGATTCAGATTGGCTGCTAGGTGGTGCTGAGGAGGAACGGCTAGAATTAGCTTAGATTCTTGTTTCAAGAGGCTGCAACACCCTACAAGGTCATGATGTTCTTGTGTGGGGAGGTGACTCTATAGGGAAATACTCAATTTTTTCTAGATATCTTGTCTTGACTAAGCAAATGTTGGGAAATGTGAACTTCTTGTGGGGAAGAAAAATATGGACCTCTTTTACTTGGCCCAAATGTTACTTCTTTTTGTGGATGCTAGTGTACAATAGGTGTCTTACCTGGGATAACCTGTGCAAACATGGGTTTCAGGGTCCATCCAGATGTGTCTTATGTTGTAGTAATGAGGAGATAGGGGCACACCTCTTCTTCCAATGTCATTTTGTTAAGCAAATCTTGAATTTATGGTGGAGCACATGGAACCATCCTTGTTGGCATGCATCTTCACTCTAAGATTTTTGGAGATGATTGAATCATTCTCCTTCTAAAGTGCTGATTCTACAAACTACCTAGTCAGCTAGAGATTCATTCATTCTTTGGAACATTTGGCTCGAAAGGAATAGAAGGATTTTTAGGGATACTTGAATGGAGCTTTACACCCTCTGGGAGAGAATTCAAAATTCACTACAAGAGACTCTCTTGGCTAAAGGAAGTTGAGCCATTAACTTGAGCTTGGAAGATGCTAGCATTTACTCCAGCATCTCGACTGTGCCTTTGAATCCACCCAGCTACGTGTCTCCCATTTGCCCTGTGAAAAGAGCTAGGTAGCAGATGCACACGGTTAGTAGATTGGGTCGCTAGACTCCACCCCTGGTAGGAACAATCAAACTCAATAACAATGGATCCTCCAAGGGAAATCCACAAAATGCAGGAATCAGAGGGGTGGGGCATGATAGCTCTGGTGATATCTGATTTATTTTTTCCATTTACAAGGGTTTGTTTACTAATGATCTCATGGAAGTGATGGCTATCCTACAGGGGGTGCAAAAATGCTACAAATAGGGATGGAATAGAATTATTTGTGAGTCAGATTCTCAGATTGTGATTAATTTGTCAAATAATCAAAATTTTGATAGTGTTGACTGGCAGCTAGCGGCGATTGTGCAACAGACTCTCCGCTTATGTACTTCTTTGGATTTTGTGATTTTCAAGCATATCCCTCGGGAATGGAATGGGGCTACTGATTGTCTTGCCAAATGAGCCTCTGAGCATGGGCCCCAGTGGAAAGTTTTGGATTACAAAATGTTGCCTATGGAATTCTCTCAAAAGCTTGGTCAGCTTGTTGACTAGGATAAAGCGATGCAATCTTTTTTTTGGTTTCTTTTGAATAAAGTTTTTTACCACTTTTAGTTAAAAAAAATGCAGATGTTGCATGACTATTGTAATTTATGAGTTATAACATATAATTATGTATAAACTAGAACTTATGTTCTATTGATTTTGATGTAAAATAAATTTATACAACATTTATAGGATAGGGAAACCCCTTCCCCAAGTTTTTAAATACTTATAAAACCCTCTTTAAAAGGGCTGGATTTTTTTATCAATATGAGTAGAAATTGATTCATTGATTTCCATGCAAATGTGTTTGTTCTCTCTTAATCAATTTATGTGTTATTGAAATTATAGCTTTGTCCTTTATATCAAATTCATAATTTTTAAGTGTGTAAATTCTATAGATGACTCTTATGGCTATAATTGATGTATGTTGATTAAAAAATGTGCAACATATATTGAATACTAGTAAATTTCATTGATTTGAGCAATTAGTTTAGATTGTGTTGATATTTTGAGATGTGGAGTATTTATTTTCACCATAATCTTCTAGGCATGTGATGTAGATACTATAGATAACTTACTATTATAATATGTATATTTATTTGTTAGGGATATTTTTTTAAGTTATAATAATATTATATATTTAGGTTAGTTTTTATTTAATTATGAGTGATTTGAGGGATTGGTTATCTCCTTTATATTAATAGAATCTTCCCTATTATATGTAATGCTCAGATGAATTAAGATGGTGAATATTATAATATAAGTTTTGGTTGGATAAATAATTTCATGTTGGCTCTCCTCTATAATTTATTTGTGTAGACTCTAATAAAATTAAATAATGAATTTGATAAATAAAATTATAATATAGAGGACTTATTCATAGTGAAAAAGTCCATATAAAAAGTGTATTTTAAGGTTCAATTAATTCAATCAATTTTGTTGTTATTAAGTTTACAAAATTTGTTATTGTAATTCAATTTAGCTCAAGATAATTTGTGTTAAAAGAAAACTAAGTTAGTCAAGATCAATGCTATGATCACTTTCATAGAATCAAGTAGAAAACAACTAAGTTTGAAATCCATCAGGTTTACTTTTTTTCAATTTAATGATGTTTCAATACATTTTCAAAAATTTATAAGACACTTTTGATAGCATCCAAATAAATTAGAGGCACTAGAAGACACATTAATAATCTTTCTTTCAAGTTAAAATATTTTTTTATAATTATTATTTATACTTTTTAAGCCAATAAGGGAAGTGAATTTGAATATATGTATTCAAAATAATATTTCAATTTATTCTTGAGAACAAAAAAGACTAAGGTCTGCAGTTGTCAATGCACTCAAGGTAACAATATTGAAGGTTATGTCACATCAATAAATAAAGTAGAAAGTCATAAACAAATAATTTAAGATATAAAGAAAATGATATCCTAGATAAATTGGACCTTTTAAAGTAAAAGATAATACTGGTAAATAAATAAATTATATATATTTCTACATGGAATAGTGTCACGACAGTTTCAAGGATTTGTTAGTGAATAGTTTATCTATGAAGGATCTTATGCATTAGTTTCAATTGAAATATTTTGTGGGAAGTGAGATTATGTTTCTCTGTTAAGAGTTGGAAGTGATTTATAAGTAAATGACTACATTTTTTTTCTAAAAGTATTGGAATAATTATTATTCAACGACTTAACTATTTTTATCTATTGTTTTTTATAAATTTTAGTTATAAACCTATAAAAATATCAATCAAGTTTTATTTTATTTTAAATATTTATGGATAAACTAAAAAAATTTAATTAAAATAATAGTTTAATTTAATAACCCACATTTTATGTTAATTTATGTTTTAATTTCATTTCTTGGTAAAATATATTTATGCCTATTAGTTTTGATTTACAATAATTTTGGGATGCTTTTAAAATACTAAATTTTTGTGAATGTAATTTCATTAGTCAAAAAATATTTGAACATATATTTGTTGGAAATGGATACCAAGATGGGGGGGAGGGGGAGTTGGTGAATTAATTTCTAAAAAATATCTATTCAATTCGTTTCTTCATTCCATGAAGCCTTCATTCACATAAAAGATCAATGCATAAATAAAGCAACTTCATAAGACTATCATAAGAGAACATAAGAGATATGTGGGAAAACCTATTGGGGTTTAAAAATAATAAACCATGAAGATATAATATAGTAATATAATTTTAATATCCAATTTTTTGTGAATTTCCAACTTCACAAGGAGCTCCAACCCCAACCTAGTTGAGCACCCACTCAACTAGTCTTCTACAAGCTCTATCTAACAAGGAGGCTCCAACCCCCTAGGTATATTAACACAAAATAAGTCATATAAGATATATGATAACCTTATAACACATTTATATAACTCAAATATATATTAAAAACTTAATTTTCATTGTGTACTCTTCAAACTCACTCAAACAACCTCTTACGCCTTCTGACATAAATAACCCTCTCTTTGGCAGAATTAGGTAAAATAAATTTGATAAACACATATAAAAACATAATTATGTAATAATTAAATTTTTATCTCATCTTTTTTATTATCTTAAATATCTTAATATATTCTCTAAAATACCATATCCTTCACTCAATAGCACAATTCTCTAACTAGTCAAAATTGGCTTATTAGGCCTTGACTTTATACTTGATTATTTATCATACCTATATTTTTAAGATAATTACCTTAAAAAAATTTTATTATTATTAAAATATATATAAACATGTTTAATAATTTTTAAAAATAATACATAAGTCGGTCATAGTCCATAAGGACCAAATCCACCATTAGGCCTAATGGAGACAATGTAATTAGGTTTATCTTATCCACATGTTACCACTCTGACCCTTAGAAACAATTATTATCATAAAAAATGGATTAAAAACTTAATAAATACCTATAATATACCTTATACAAATCCAAATTGTGTCCACAAATTCATTTGGCCCATTTCACTACTTGGACCTACCAATGATGTCTCCATGCCAATAGGCCTTCATACTACTTGAAAGTCTATCTTAAAAATTTAAACCATATAAAAAAAATTTACTTATAAATCATGAATAAAATAATATATATAGTCTCATTATTATTTAAAAAACTTCCAAAAAATATTTTTTCTCCATCACATTGGCCAAAAGGCCTCAAGAACACTCATGTAAATGGCTTACTCAGAAAAACCAAACACTAACAACACAAAATAAAAATAATTTGAATTTAAAAGATTTAAAAGATAATTATAATTGATAAAAAAATATTAAAATGATACTATTAATCCTTTTTAATACCTTAAATATATTTTTATCATTCACATTAATCAACAGTTACTCAGGAACAAGCTTTTCATACACACAAAGAAAGTTGCCTATAGAACAAAAGACATTGTCAAGATAATCAACTCTTAGAACACCTATGGGAGTAATTATGTGATATTAAAATTTATTTTTTTGAAAATATATAATTCATGGTCATATATAAATATTGGTCTTACAAACCAATCTCACTACATCACTCTACATAGACTTCATTGTGTTAGACAAGCTAGTTTGATGACAACTTTTTTCATAGATGTAAGCATAATAACAACATAAAGATAATATGGATAGGAGAGATATATATTTAATAATTAACCAATGCATTAGGATCCATCCCTAGTCCTTTTAAATCAATCCCTAATCTCATTCTAAATCTCTCTTAATTTTCTCATTGTTTTGCTCATTAGGCGAGTTTAACAATAGGCTAACTTCCATGACTAGTTTAACACAATTTTGGTTAGAAAACTGATAAAAAACTTTCATGGGAATAAAATATAAGTATTTAACATCCTATTACATCCATTTTCATGTTTTAACCTGGTCAACCCTACCTATAGCATAAAAAATCCTAAATATAAGCATTTTCTTATAGCTTCTACTCACTATCAAGTCAAAAAAATCCACCTAAGGAAACTTTGAAGAGTATATTGCATGTTAAAAACATAAAAATAGTTATAATATACCATTCTGACCCATAAACAATTATATGTTTCCTATTAGGTCTTTATTAGGGTTTTTAAAGGGTTCTTACTACCTTGCCTTCTTAACAATAATTCATAAAGGATTTCCCTTAAAATTCAAAACCAATGCTAGGAAAATAAATATATGGAGTTTCTCAAATTACCATGAAGTTATCAGGGTCTCATGTAAAGGTTTCATGTTCCAATGAGCATGACAAACTTCTTCTCATGTATGTGACACCCCATTCTATGCATGAAATCAACTTTATCATAGGATTTCATGCATTCTCCTTCAGGTATTGACTTCAAACATTGTCCACACACTTAAAATGACCTATCATAACTCTTTAAATTATTTTAAGAGCTCTTCCACCTTTGTAAAATATCTTGATCCCTCATTAGGCCAATATAGGTCACTTTTCATACTATGCCTTTGAACTACTAGTCCTATTTGGACTATGATCATGCCTTGAAACCTTTTGAATTATCTTCATCACTTAAAACTCATGAAATGTGACCTAATATCCTACTCTTACATTTTCAATATTTCTCACATAGGTATTATATGACTCAACTAATCATGTTACTATGCATATGCCATTTCACTAGGTTACTCAATTAAGGCTTCAAGAACTCAACATCAAGAACAACAAAGATAAAATATAATGAAATTAATGACGCTTTGATGACATCAATGAAAAATTCATGCATACCTTATACACATTCCAAAAAATCTCCTCTTTTTTTATTTATGGTAACAACTCATTGATGGAATCTACATAGAGAGACTTATCTTACTAGGAAACAAATTCTTAATCTAGATCAATATCCCCCTTTGATGTTAATGACAAAGAAATTTCAAAAAAATACATTTTTAGATAAAATGTTATAGAAAACTCCCCCTTTCATATTACATACCTTAGATAGATTTTTATTCATAGATTGATATGACTTTCCCTTTGACCTCACAACTTGTATATGTATTTTCTATTCTTGAAACTAAAACATCTCCTCAATATCTCCCCCTAATCACTTTATATTGATCAATGGATACTAGGAACATGAATCACACCTAATTCTTATCTCAAATGTTTAAAATTAACCATTGGAAGATGCTTAGTAATGATATCTACAATTTGATCTTTGGTATACATAAACTCAAGCTTAACGATTTGTTTACTCACCTATTCTCATAAAAAGTTATACTTGGTAGGAATATGTTTGGTCATTGAATGTAAGATAAGATTCTTTCAAACACTTATGGCACTAGTATTATCACATAGAATAGGAATAGAGCCATCAAACTCCACCTTATAGTCTCTTAGGGTTTGTTTCATCTATAATACTTGAGTATAACATAAGGTTTTTACAATATACATAGCTTCATAAGTAGATAAAGATATTTAAGGTTGTTCCTTTATTAACCACGAGACTAAACACTTACCTAGGAAGGATCCTCCACTAGTGATTTTTCTATCATATAGACTCCCAACCCAATCTACATCTATATAGGCTATTATATCAAGCTTCTTACTCCTTGGTTAACATAAACCATATTTAAAACTCCCTTTGAGATAAAAAAAGTATCATTTTTAATTATTATAGGCAGGTTTCCATAAGGTCTATTTGGAATCTTCCTAAAAGACCTACTACTTGCATGATATTTGGATTAGATGTAATAGTATACAAAAAACTCTCAATAATGGATCTATACTTTATCTGATTAACCTTTGAGGATTCATTCTCTTTTCTTAGATTGTATCTTGTAACCATAGGTGTACTTAAATCCTTATAATCTTCCGTTTTAAACTTATTTAACATCTCTTCTATATACTTGACTTTTCAAATGAACATTCCTTTTTTAGTTTAACTAATTTGAAGTCTAATAAAGAAGGATTGTTCTCCAAGCATAAACATCTCAAATTATATCTTCATAACATTTTTAAAGGCCTTGGTTATGTTTTCATTAGATCCACCAAACTTAGTATCATCCACATAGACTACAACTATCAGTTGATAATCATTTTCAGTTTTGACATATAGATTGTTATTTGCAACTCCTCTTTCGAACCCTTAGTCTTTAAGGTACTTATCAAGTATAACATACCAACCTCTATGAGCTTATTTTAAATCATAAATAGTGTTATTCAACTAATATAAATAATCATTATTATTAGTCAATAGGAATCCCTTAGGTTGATTAATATATACTTCTTCTAAATTCCCATTTAAGAAGGTTGACTTGATATGCATCTAGTATATCTTAAATCCTATGAAACATTCATAGGAAATAACATCCTAATGGCCTTAAACTTTATTATAGGAGAACAATTTTCTTCAAATTCCACTCCTTCTACTCTTGTATATCCTTTTCACAGAAGTTTGGCTTTGTTTCTAGTAACCTCTCCAATCTCATTCAACTTGTTCCTAAGAACCCAATTGGTATCAATGATGTTTTTTTCTTTAGGTCTAGGTACTAACTCCCAAGTTTCATTATTATAAATTTTATTAAACTCCTCATTCATTACCTCTAACCAAAATTCATCTTCACTTACTTCAAAAATGTTTTTAGGTTTAATTTTTGAAAGTAAGGC
This sequence comes from Torreya grandis, assembly GCA_037957365.1. Taxonomy (NCBI): domain Eukaryota; kingdom Viridiplantae; phylum Streptophyta; class Pinopsida; order Cupressales; family Taxaceae; genus Torreya; species Torreya grandis. The sequence continues at coordinate 124,002 of JARHVA010006752.1, read as the reverse complement.
AATATTGTCTTGGTTAACATCACTCAGCATTCTTCTCCTTGTTTTTATACCTTCACTTTTGTTTGCAATGATATAAGATTTAGGATGATCCTTTTGAATTTAGTTATAAGGACCTTTTGAGTCCTTCTTTTCCTCACTATCTTCTTCATCCTCATTTGTATCTATTTATATTTCATCATTATTTGACTGAGTATGTGGATTCTTTGTCTCATCAACCTTTACATTTGTGCTCTCCACTATATTTTCAAACCTTTTTTTATAACATATTTAGGAAACACATACTGATGATTATTCTAAGAAAAAGCCTTCATCAGATCTTGAGTTAAATTTTCCTAAGTTCTCATCATCTCTCTCAATATATCACCTGCTTCGAAAAACTTTGAAATGTTTAACATTTTCAGGTTTATGATTCCATAATTCATATGGAGTTTTGTTACCTTTGATATTGATCTAACCTCTTTTTAAGGTGTAAAATATAGTACTGATATATTATTTAAAATAACCATCTAATATCTTATACTCATTCAACATTATCCTTGCCATCTCTTGGATTGTTGTATTCTTTCTCTCAACCAACCCATTCTATTGAGTTATTCTAGTAGTAAAGAGCTATATTTTTATTCCATTCACCTCATAAAATTAATTAAACTCATTTTAATATAACTCTCCTCATTTTTTAGACCTAAGATAATTAATCCTTACATTCATTTCATTTTAAACCAAAGCTTTGAAGGTTTTTAACTTGCCTAGAGATTTTGATTTCTCCTTTAAGAATGTTATTCAAGTCATTCTTGTGAAATAATCTATAAGAAACAATAAGTATCTATCTCCTTGAATAATTTGAATCCTTGTACATCCATATAAATCAATATGGATTAGTTATAAAGGTCTAGTAGTGGAATATTATTTATATTTTAATGTTCTCATAGTCTACTTACCATGTCGACATGCCTTGTAAAGACCATCTATAGGTTTATATATTTTGGGAATATTATTAACAAATACCTTGGAGATAATATTTGAAATATTATCAGAGTTCATATGTCTTAACCTTCTATGCCATAGCCAACTCTCATCTACCTTGCTCATGAAGCATTTTTCTTTTATGATTTCATGTAGTACATAGAGATTATTTTTAATTATCTTATCTTTGGAAATACATCTTCATAATTTTTCTCTTCTAATATCACATATATCTTCATGAAATTTTAGATCATGTACTTGGGTGCATATTTGGCTCATACTTAACAACTTGTGTTTCAATCCATCTACATATAACACATTTTATGTTTTGGTCTTAAAATTGTTCAAGCTAGAAGAACCCTTTCCAACTATGTTAGTAGATGTGTTATCCCCAAATATTACTAAAATAATTGAATTTTTATTCAAAGTGATGAACTTTATTTTAACTCATCATCTTACTTAAACAAACACTATCTATATAGCATTTCAAATATCATTTTGAGTGAGAAAAGCAATTTAGGCCATCATTTATTATTCTCCTCTATCTTTATGCTTATTTTATATAGGATTTGCTTTATTTATTGATTCTTTGGTGTCATAAATCCATAACCTCTCAACATGACTAGTTTTCTTGATATAATTTGTCTTACATTCTCTTGAAATGTGTCCTCTTTGATTTCAATCGTAATAAAGAATTCTAGTTTTTAATCTACAATTAATAGATTTATGTCCAAATATACCACAAAATAAACAATGATGAATAATGGAGTCCATAAACTATGATTTATTGGTCTTTTTTGTTCTTGGATGAGGATAAGATGATACATTCTTGCCTTTGATGTCATTTTAAAGAGCAAGGAACTTCTTCACTTGATGATGATTAACTTTAAGTTTGGTAGTTTCTATATAGGTCTTGATTCTATTAATTACATTACTCCTTGATTAATTAATGTCTATTAAAGCATGACATTTATTGATCTCATTTTTTTCTTATTTGAAACCAAGACTACTCATGTCATAAAAATAGCTTTGACTATCCAAGATACTGCTAATCTTTCTAGTACATTCTTCATACTTTTGATAGGTCCTTATCTTTATAGTAACTTTCTCAACTTATCCTTCTATATATTTTATTTTCATTCTTAGATAAGTCGATACTTCCATGTTATCCTTACATTTTGAGAAAAATTTATAATATTTTTCACTGACTGTGGGTAGGTTCTCATTGAACTCATATAAAGTACTGTCATTACCAATATCCATATATGTGTTCCAAATATCTCCCTTAGACTACTAGGTTTAGTCAAGTGTCCAAGCTTTGATGATACTTATTTTAAGTCGGTAATAATATGGGGGTGAATAAATTTCTTTAAAATATCTATTCAATTCCATTCTTCATTTCATGAAGCATTCATGCACATAAAATATCAATGTATAAACAAAGTAACTACTCAAGCATATCATAAGAGAGCGTAAGAGATATGTGGGAAACCCTATTGGGGAATAAAACCCACTAAACCATGAAAATGGACTATAGTCCTATAATTTAAATATCCAATGTTTTTTGAAGCACCAACTTCACAAGGAGCTCCAACCCTTACCTTGTTAAACACACACTCAACTAGTCTTCTACAAGCTCTATCTTGCTAGGAGGCTCAAACCCCTAGGTATATTAGAAAAAACTAATATGTTGATAATATATTATATATTTAAAACACATATTTATAACTTAAATATATATTACAACCTTATTTTTCACTATTTACCCTTCAATCTCACTCAAACATCTTCTTAGGCCTTCTCCCACAAATAACCCTCTCTTTGGAAGAATTAGGTCAAATGACCTTGTTCAAAACCTAAACAAACATAATTATATAATCAATAAATTTTTATATCATATTTACAATGATATTTAATCTCTTAACCTAATTTTTAAAAACACTATATCCTTCTCTCAATAGCTCAATTCTCTCACTAGTGAAATAGGCTTATTAGGCCTTGAATTTATACTTGATGCATTATCATACCTATATTGGATAGATAAGTCCCTAAACATAATTTTATTATGATTTAAATATATCACAACACATGTTTCATAATTTAAAAAAATAATATATAAGTTATTCATAGTCCATAAGGACCAAATCCACCATTAGGCCAACTGGAGACCTAATGTAACTAGGTCTATCTTAGCCACACATTACCAATCTAACCCTTAGGAGACTTAATTTATTAACCAATGGATGACATATTTCATAAAGAACTAAAATATAACCTTGATAAGTTCACCTTGGGTCCCCAAATTCATTTGGTTGATTTCACTACTTGGACCTACCATTGAGGCCTACTTGCCAGTAGGACTTCTTACAGCCTGAAAGTCCATCTTCAAAATTTGAACAATTTACATAATTTTTACACATTAAACATGAATAAAATTATATATATATATATATATATATATATATATATATATATATATATATATATATATATATATATATATATATATATATATATATATATATATACAGACACACACACACACACACAAACACACACACACACACACACATATGATAAAAATTAATTTAAAAACTTCCAAAAATTATTTGGCCTCCATAACATAGGCCAAAGGGCCTCAAGAACACTCCTGTAGATGGCTTACTCAAAAACACCAAATGTTGTCAACATAAAGTCAACATCATTTGAATTTCCAAGATTTAACATGGAATTATAATGGAAAAAAATAGATTAAAAATTATAATATTGATAATTTATAATACATTTATAGCTTTGGATCATTCATATTATTTAAAAGTGACTCAGGAACATCCTTTTCACACACATAAAAAGTTATTTGTCAGAACTAAAAACATAGTCAAGAAAATAAACTCTTATAACACTTGTGAGAAAACTTATGTGATATTGAAATATATTTGTGTGAAAATTTATCATAATTATAACATATCTATAAATATATATTGCATTGTCATTTATTAATATTAGTCTTACATACCAATCTCACTATATAACTATAGACAGAGTCCACTATGTTAGACAGGCCAATTTGATGACAACTTTTTACATAGATGTAGGAATAATAGAAAATTCTAGATCAAAGGTATAATCGGAATATTTATTTATTAATGAACCAATGCCTTATTATTCATCCCTAGTCCTCTTAAATCAATCCCTAATCTCATTCTCATTCTTTCCTAGTTTTCTCACTATTCTATTGATTAGGCCAATTTAGCGATAGGATAACTTCCATGACCCATTTAAAATAATTTTGGTCATAATCCTACTCAAAAAATTTCATGGGAATAAATTATAATTATTTCACATCATCTTCCATCCATTTTAATTATTTAAATTGGTCAACCTTGCCTATATCATCAAAAACACTAAAAATAAGGGTTTTCTTATAGCTTCTACTCATTATCAAGTCAAACAAAATCTACCTAAGGAAACCTTGAAGAGTATTGTAAATGTTACAAACATAAAAATATATCAAATTAAACATTTTTATCCATAACCAAATAGATATTTCCTATCAGGTCCTTGTTAAGGTTTTAGAACAGTTTTGACTACCTTACCTTCTTAGCAATCATTCTTAAAGGATTACCCCTCAAATTCAAAACCAATGCTAGGAAAATGAATATAGGGAACTTACCCAAATACCATGAATTTTTAAATCTCCCATTAAATGTTTTCCCATGCTAAAAATAATGAAAAACTTCTTCTCAGGTATGCAACACCCCATTCTATGCACATAGTCAACTTTATCATAGGTTTTCATGCTTTCTCCTTCAGGTATTGACTTAAAAATTTATCCAAACACTTAAAATAATATATCATACATATTTAAATGATTTTAATATCTCTTTAAACTTTTAAAAATATTTTGACCCCTGATTAGGCTATTATAGGTCACTTTACATATTATGCCTTTGAACTGCCAGTCCTATCTGAAATATGATCATGCCTTGAAACCTCTTGAGTTATATTCAAAACTTAAAAATAATGATATATGACTCATATACTAATATTAAATTATAAATATTTCTCACATAGGTCTTATACTACTCAACTCATCATGTTATTATGCCATTTTACTAGGTTCCTCAATTAAGGCTTCAAGAACTCAACATCAAGAACAAGAAAGATAACATAGAATGACATCAATGACACTTTAATGGCATAAATGACAACTTCATAAATACCTTGTACACATTCCCAACAATATTATGCATGTTATAAGGTAATTAATTGATAACATTATTTTTAGTATTTTGGAAGGTTGTTAAGTTATTTAAACATATGTAATATAAGTGGGTAATTTTCATGATTAGAGTTTACATTGCATTTTATTTATTTTTACCAATAATATTATTATAAATTATTGGTTTAATTTTATGTGAATTAGTTTTAATATTAAAACAAAATTATAGTCTAATAATTAAGAACACTTATTTAAAAATTAAATTTGGATAACTAAAATTTAATAATTACGTCTAAAAAGAGTTATGTCATTGGTGAAAGGAAGGATGTATTTTTATTATTTTTATTATTAATTAGTTTAGATAATTTAAATTTTTTTAAACTAAGAATACAACTAATATAGTATTTTAAATGAGCATATAGTTTGAAGGATAATATAACACATACATTGGTCATCTCTTTGATAAGGCTTAAAATGGGGGGCACGGGGGAGGGCGGTTCTCTAGAAAAATGCCTCATATGTGTCTCATATAAAAACACTAGACAATATATTCATTATAATAATATAATAAGTACATGTAATTAATTTAATGTGTATAATATCAAATGTAACTAAAACCTCACGAATGTACTCAATTTATACCTAGTCTAAAATTTTATGTCACCAAGACTATACATGGAATGATATTATTTTGGTACTGATACAAGAAGTGTTTTTGGAATGTAATGGAAACAAAATTTATCTTTTCATGCACCTTGGAAATTAGTTTAATTATTTTATCAGTAGTTTTATAATATAAATGGTTAATCATTAGTTAATGTTTCAATAATATATATTTATAATATTTTTATTTATTACATAAATAAGTTAATAATTTGTATTATATATTATAATTTTCAATTACATTATTATACGTTATATAATTTAATTCTTCTAAAAGGGTCATATCATAGTTGTTGAAATAATCAACAATTTTTGAAACAACATTTTGTCCCAATTTTGTAGTTTTACATCAAATGTCCATGTTCATATGTCATTTATTATTTATAAAATAAACTAAACATTTTTTCAATAAAATATTAAGCTCCAACTTAAATTTATAAAAAGATTTATAAATATTTGTTAATAATATAATTCTAATGAGATTTGGATCTTTCTTTCCTAACCCTAAAAATTTACTAATTTGAAATAGATTGTAAACATCATTAATATATTATCAAATTTATTATACAATTTATAAAATAATATTTATTTCTTATGTTCATGTTAGAGAAGCTATCCAATTCATTTTTCCCATCAAATGATTTTATTGGTTCTACACTTCATCTTATTTTATTTTCATGCTTTCTAATGTTTTTCAATACTTTAAATTTATCAGGACATCTGTTGAACATAACCTATCAAAAAAATATGTCTTATAGATGGATTCATTTTCTTCAAAGTAATAAATAAACAACTTATAAAAATTATCGAATTTATTATATAATTGAAAAAAATGTTTATTTCCTATGTTCATAATAAAGAATATATCCAATTTATTTGACCCATCAAATGCTTTTATTAATAATTCAATTCATTCTTTTCATGCTTTCTAGTGGTTTTTTGATATTGCACTTCATCTGATTTTGTTTTCATTCTTTTTAGTGGTTTTAGACATTTTAAGGCATGTTCTAAACACAACCTATAATAAAATTGCCTTGTATATGTGTTTTCCTTTTCATAAGATATTGAATATATATATTTTTTAATATTTTCAAAAAGCATACTAGTTTTATCAAATTTTTCCATTCTCTTTCTACACTTCTTTGTCAACACAGATGATATTTCAAAATATTTATTTTTAATTATCATTTTTTGTGTAGTGAGAATATGTTTCCCATATCTAATTTTAAACATCACTAAATTATTTTGGCTAATATATCTATAGCTTCTTTATATTCATAGAACATATTTTTCATCTAACATATGGGATAAGTAAATTATCCTTCATTGATAATTTCTCATTTTTTACAATGCGTTAGATCATTTTATCTACCAACTTTGTGATTAGGTTTATATTATTAATGGATGCATCTCAAATATTTAAAGGTTCATATACAATTGCATAGGTGTAATATATAGGATAAATGTATGATTAAATTAAATCCTTGTGTTTTGTGTCATTTGATTGTATTTTTCTCTCTAAAATATATTATGGTTTTATATTATGCATCTCTTATAATTGATTTCTTATTATATATATTTTTTATTAGATAATTAATTTCATTAGATTTTTATAGTTAATATGGTTTCATTATTACATATGTTTACATTTTTTGACAATACTATTTGATAATATTTTATGTTTGATTTTATATGTCATTATTTAAAACATTTTATGATTTTATTTTCCAATTTCATGATTTGTATCATGCATTTATTATTAAATATTTCTATTATGGTTTTTTTTAAATTTGATATTCATATTGAGGATTAATGTTATATTGCAACATATCTCTTGTCCATCTTTCCTTCTTACATTACGGTATATTTATTACCCATCTTTTCCTTTTTTTTGGGTGCATATCATTTTCCCATTCCTTTCCAAAAATTTATATTATATTTTTTATGCTTATATATATTAATATTTAGTTATTAATAATATTGGATAATCATATATTTTTAATATTATATAGATGTTTTAAAAATGTTCTTATTAAATTATTATATGATTTAATTTTATCTATGGTTTTTAATTTTTCAACATTTTTCAATTGGAGTTATGAACACTTATAAAACACACATAGGGTTCAATATTCTCTCTCATTCAATTTTTATCTAGCTAATATAATTTATATGCATGATATACATGAAAAAACAAAGCTTTCACACCTAGTGATATTACAACGTGGGTGGCAATGGACACAAACAAACCACTTATACATGATGCAAATAATTATTTTCCTTTTATGTGAGTGATATGCATCAACATATATAATAAAAAATGGGTTGTATATAGTTTATATATTATATATTTTATTAAATTATTACAAGAAATTATACATATATCAATATGTTACAAATATTATCAGGATATTATAGAGAGGTATAAAATGATTTCTTCTCAAACCATGAGGTGAATTTTATTAACTTGATAGGGTCAATAAGGTTCATATTTTAGATCTTTTTCTACATAATATGGATAGTTAGAACATTGATAGTTAAATAATTATTAAAATATGAAGGCATGTTAACATACCATTAGGTATATTTTTTTATTTGATTATATAAATGATTTTGAGGATGGAACTATGAACTAGATAAGTGAGGGTTTTGATAATTTGGCCTACAATCAAGGAAAAGGTTTTAAAAAATGGAACCACAACCAAGAGGGTTTGGAGGCTCCACTAACCTTTGAAAAGTATAGTTAGAGGGTTTTAAGGCTCCTACAACCATACCAAGAACTAGAAAGGTTTGAAGGCTCTCACAACCTTTACAAAGCACATCTAGAGGGTTTTAAGGCTCCCATAACCATAACAAGTAGAAAGAGGGTTTGGAGGCTCCCAAAAATATATTAATTATAAATATTTACCTTAATATTTCAATAATATAATTAACCATATTTTTATAATTTTATTTATGCATTAATATTATTAAAAAAATTATATTTATCAATAGGTACACTGAAAATGTTGATTAGGAACATTGATGATCATTTATGAAATCTAATTGGAAATAAATGCATTCATATAAACAATGAGGAGACCTAATTTTTCTATTTTTGGAATATAATATAAGTTAACATGTATTCCATCTTTAATTTCATAATATGTTCCTGTTGGGTAATTAACATCATGTATAACATACAAGTATAACTTAATGTGTATTCCATCTTTACTTTCATAATATGTTCCTATTAGGTTATTAAATCCATGTATAACATACAAAGAGGGACATGACTCGAGTAAAATTAGTATCAATAGTTTTTAATTAACATTAATGTATATACATAAATATTGAAATTAAAATGGATGTAGTAAATCATATAAATAAATAATTTTGATAAAATATTTATAATTTTAATGTTATTATATTTTTTTTCAAAATTGGTGATTGTTTTAATTTTTTTGTTGATGCATTTTAGGTTTTGATTGAACTAATTTAACCTTTTTTAAATTATAATTCCCTCATGAACATATTTAAAATTATATTTTTTAACCCCAGTATATGAAAATAAACCTAAAAACTCATTGATATCCATTTTATAATATTTTATCACCCTACATACTATCATAACAACTTCATAATGGTCTTTCCATGTTTTTTTCTTTATTATCAACTTTTTTAATTCCACAATGCTAAATTATGCCAAGATAATGTCATAATTTTATTTAAATAATACTATATACTCATTAAATACCGTAATAAATTTTATATAATAATTAGATACATTGATTATAAACTCATTACAATTACAAGGAATATATTTATATATTCTCATATTTTTATATTCAAAAAATAAAATACTATGAAAGGATCATGTTGAGGCCAACATACCCCCATTTTTGAAAAATAGGGACCCTTATGCATACTTTGAACCTTAACACTAAAAGCTTGATATCTTATAAGGTTATTAGAATTTGAATATCATCCATGGTTAAATTTTTCTCATTTATTCCTAGTTTTTCTTTAACCTTGCCTAATTTTGATAATAGTTAACCCTCATGTCTCAAGTTATAGGTTCCATTGAGCTCTTATCAATAGATCATACTGGGATGTTCATGATTTTGTCTTTGTTCATGATTTTGATGGCTTTTGGTCTGTAAGATCTCATGGTTGGATTCATGTTTTAAAACCCTCCTTCAACAAATCATAACTTAAACCCTTGGTTCAAATTCAAATTTGGTAGGAATATTTTAAAATATACTTTAGACTTATGCATGATTTTATGCTAAGGATTTCTAAGGAGCACAGTGATAGAGATCGCATGGTTATGGAGGAGTTTCATCAATGTGCCTCATATGTAGACATAGATTTAGGGAAAATAAGGAATAAATATTTAGTAGTAGCATTAGTAAACCCTATTATTAATTTTGAAAACATGTACCTAGAAGTGATTGAGGATATGAAGGAACATTTATCTAAATTTGAAATGATTCAAAAATTTGAGGGTTTTTGGCCTTCTCTTTCTGATCTCCATACTTAGATTATAGACAATTGAAAATAACTTATAGATGGAAAAATTACCATTCACCCCTATGTAAAAGGTATTTTTATTACTATTTTTGAATCTATAACTAAAAAAGATTTTGTGTTTAAGAATTCATGATCTTAGGAGACACATTGGCTAGTGTACAAACCTTGGTATTTTAGTTTAAGCCTCATACCCAAATGTTTAACATAAAACCTATTCGGGTCCATTTTCCAAACCTTCTCCTATAATTTTGGAATGAGGGGGTTTTTAGAGTTATTGGTAATGTTGTTGGAAATTTTTGGTATCTAAATTCCATGACTACTGAACAAAACCATTCCACCTATTCTAGATTTCTTAACTATTTTGATCTCTCTAAAGAAATTCCTGCTCAAGTGGAGTTGGTTGTGAGGAACAAAACATGGGTACAACTGATAGACTATGAAGACCTTCATTTTATGTCACAAACAAATGTTTCCTCACAAGACATCTTATAGATGATTGTCCTAGAGTAAAACATAAGAGAGGAAATAATTGATGGGTGGATGCAAAGGTAGAACATTTGATAATACAAGGAAATATATATTCAAGGGAAAATGAACCACAAATTTTAGAAACACTAGTTGAGTTTTTAGTCAAATGTGGGGAGTCTATGGTCACAAAAGCTAATTAAAAAGAGACACTAGATTTAGAGTTGCAAAATAATGAGTAGATTTTAGAAATGAATTTTGAAACCGATATAGATAAAATCCTTAGCATGCCTTTAGTGAATGGATTCACAAAAGTTATTACAAACCAATGTTTATAGGTATCTTTGGATTTATCCATTCCCATACTACCAAATTTAGAGGAGGGGAATGGGTGGAAGATTGTGAAAGATATAGGTAAAAGGTTTCCAAATTCATTAATTATGTCTCTTTTGTTTATTTGATGAGATAAAAAACTAGGTTTTATAGGGATCCTGGATTCATTAAAGTGAAATACATAAAGTATCAACAAACCAAAATGAGGTTGCCCAACCAAAGCATCAAAAAACCACTATACTAAATCAAAAGAAAGGAAACTAAAAATATTAAACTGATATTAGGAGAGAGATCCCATGAGTGGGTCTTCAGCATCCTTATATTTCTTCACTGGGATGTCCTACTTAACCTTCGAAATCTTAGCTTATGTGTGGTTGCCTAGTCCTTTAACTACTTCTCCAAGAAATATCATACGATGTCTCTTTTATGTTTGAACCTATAAGGGAGTCTTCTTTATGGTGACCACCTTGGGGAAACTAGGTGGGGGGGATCCCAAGGTCTTAGGTGATTATTTGATAGGGGTGTAAGTAAGTTTATGAGATTATATGAAAGACTAAACTATGGACTCAACTTGTCTATGTAGATCATTCCAATCTTTATAAGCTTGGTGAGGGTTTCCCCTTCCACCTTGGAGTTAAACTTCTCTGGTTATATCTCTTTATTTTTCATCTCCTCTAACAGAATGGATTTACCCTTCTAGATAGTCTCTTCAAAAGTTCCCATGTTGAGGGTAATCGACTTAGGTTTGGGTATGAAAATATTGAGGGGGAGGTCATCAATAGGAGATTTGATAATATTGGCCAAAGGGGTGATTTTAGAGGGTTGGTAGGATCTCAAGGTGGGATCTTTATTTAATGAGTCCTCTTTGGAATCCTCCCTAGTATAAGATCCCCTTGTGGGAACCTCTCGATCATGAAGGGTTTGGTCATACTTGACAAGGATAAGGATCAGCCCTCAGTGGAGGATAGGGTTAGTCTCATTTACATGATGAGAAAAAGTGGTGCTTTTAAGATATTTAAGAAGAAATAAAGGAAGAGTTATCTTATAACAAATAAAGTGATTCAACACCAAGAATTAGGGGCAAGAAATTAGAGTGTATTTACCTTTAAGGGTCTTATAGCACATAATCTAGAGATAGATTTTAGGCTAGTGACAAGGAAGGTCTACCCAAGGGAAGCCTTTCTTTTCAATATTCACAAATTCATTTCTCTGGAAGAATCATTATAGAATCTCATGTTTCTTTGTTTAGTCTTATAATGCCTTATTCCATTCATAAGACATAGTGTTTGCCTCTCTAATAAATTACCATGTCACAATGATTCTTACACCATTAATGGTCACTTTATTTTGTTCCAAGATTGTCTAAAACCATGGGCCACTTATGCATTATGCTATATGATTCTCTTTATAAAATCAATAAGGCCAATGCATTTTTGTTTCTTCTAGATTTTTTTTTGTCCTCACACTTTTATACAAGAAATGAATTCAATCCTTTCCCTATCACCTCCCATTGAAGTGGTGTTAATAGAGCCAAGGTGAGTAATTAGAAATTTTTGGATGGAATGATTTTGAATAATACAAATGGAGTTTGGGAAGCTAACTAATATAACCTTATAAAAACTATGCCTCATCCTATAAATATAATTTCAGATCATCATAATTAAAATCCACCCATTGGATTAGATATTATACACATATGGTGACATTATGTTTCAATAAACCAATGGTCTTTCATCTCACAAGGCTTTGATGACATTATTAGGAATATTTCTTGCATTGTGAATTTAGGACGTTATTAATTATGTCTCTTAAAGCTCAATTAGAAAACTAAAACAAGAGAGTCTTTCTTCATTTAATTTTTTTACACTATTTATTGTATGATATAGCTTGATGGCCACTAATATTTTGTTGCATTTTCAATTTTGAGGGTATTCCTTAAATACCTCTATTGGTTGTTCTTGGGCTGCTTTTGGGATAGTTGTAGCCCTTAGTTTTCCTTGTTGTTTCCTGTTTTATGGGCATTTTTTTTCCCTTTCTTATTTGGATGGTCTTATAAGGTATGAAATCCTTAGTCTAACCCCACCTTTAACCTACACACACACACACACACACACACACACACACACACACACACACACACACACACACACACACACACACACACACACACACACACACACACACACACACACAAAAATAAACACAACAAAAATATAATTCTAATATATTATTAAAATAAATGTATGTCTATTAAACCAAATTTATATTAAATTTTATTATGATAATTATAAATAATTCACATATTATATATTTAGTTAAATTTTAGTAATACTAAATGTTTTAAATTTACCTTAAATTTGAATTCCCACTCATCTTTTGTACAAAGGTTTTATGTAAGAAATCTTAAATACATTTTTTTTTTAAAGTTTTAAATGGGAACAAAAATTAAATGGGTGAAAAAAATTCAAGAATTTTAAGTACTATCTTGAAAAAAAGTTTAAATTATCTCTTTGAATTATCAGATTATATTAAATCCAAAATCTCATTATATTATGATTGTAGTCTATCTCAATATCTACATATCTTATATCAACATTTCTTAAATCTACATTTAAATTTAAATCATGAAATAATTTGATCAAATTATTTATTTGCATTATCAAATTGGTTTGTTATGAAATATCTATTTATATTATCATTTAATTATATAATATATAGATAATATAATTTTACTCTATTTAAATATCTATATAGCATACATCCATATTTATTAAATCTACATGTAACATTGAACTAACAAATTATTTGATCTGTATGATAAGATTACAATGTTGCATTTTTTTATTAAAAGAATACATTTAAAATCCATAAAATATAATTTTTGATGTGATTTTTATGCACCCAATGAAAAATTTATAAGGTATCCTCTAACATTTTAAAATCAATTAAAATGTATTCAGTCCAACGCACAAATTGTGGGGTGTTGAGTTTTATAAACAACATGTTGGTGGAATAGTAGTGAGCAAGTTAGACTATTTAGTAAAGGTCAATTTGGAGACATGGGTGAAACTATATATACTAAATATGGGTGTAATGATGATGGTTATACCTAAGGAAAGTAGGAATTAAAAATAAACTCAAAAAGGAGGGAAAGGTAGGGTAGGAGATGAGGCTTGTGGACCACATTAGATGAAATGTTTCAAGACAAGTACTTTAAATTAGGAAGGATAAGAAATTATAAGTCCAATTTATACCATAATTTGTTGTAACTCACTAAAAATTAAACATGGTTAGTAATAAAAGGGAAAAAATACAACATACTTAAACACATGAAATCAAAGATTACCACATTTGTTAGATTGTAATAACACATCCATGAGGGGGGATTATGATTTATATACAAAATGTATTGATATCATCTACAGATTAATATGAATGATTTAAAATAAAATATAACTCATACACAACCAAGTAATAATAAACTAAGATGATAACATTTCTTACATAATCCACAAATTGGAGAAGAATCTAAATTTGCACATCAAGACTAAGATTGTAGAACTTATTCATAATTTCCTATTAATATCAAAAACCAAAATTATCTTCCATGTGAAATATGAGGATACACATATAAATAAGTTTAATATGGTCAAATTATTATTTATCAAGAATAGTCTAAAAAATACAAGTCCAAAAAAAACATTGTATGCTAATCTCAAGGAAAACATGCATGTGTAACATTGATAATTCATAATAAAAAATTTTAGATATAAATAAAATATACACATGTTAAATAAGTTTTAAACTAATATTTACAACTAAAATAAACCATGAAATTGCATATGTATAATTAGGAGCTGTTGATGTGGCACTACTATAAAAATTAATCTATGACATAGTCAAAGTAGGAGCTAATGTGGATGGAGTTGGAGTTGTAATTAGAGTTAAAATTGAGACATGCAATAGAACTAATGATAATCCCAAAGTAATTTCTAAAAGTGGGACATAATCTACTCTAGTCAGAGTGTGTACCATTATATAGGTGGAAGTTAATAAATTTGAGCTGGGGTTGGAATAAACCTTTCAACTATTGTTACTTATTTGGTTGATTTTATCTGAATTTAAAATGCATGGCTCCCTTAGAAGTTGATCTATATGGTCTAAAAATTGAGTAAATATGTTTTGAATAATTGAGGAAGTTTATTCATCATTTTTGTGTGTATATATAATGTACCTCAGATCCCAACATGTACTGAATCAATCCCAATAACCTTATCTCTTTCAAAATTTATCAACTACATTAGTAAATCTTTAGTTCTATAAAAAACCCTTTCAATCTCTTATTTGAACTTGTTCAATGCTACTTACAAAAGATTCTCAAAAATGCGCCTATGCACTAGCTACCCTTGTGGAGTGATTATTTCAACAAATCTTAATTATGTTAGGATAGAAATAAATCTTACTTGATATCTTGAAAAATATTGGAATAGAGTTTTCATCTCTTGATGTTACTCAAGTATGTTTTCCCTTTTAGCTACAATATAAATTTACGCCCTAACAGGTTCAAATATTGTGATTAAATTGAGGTGGGCATAAGATTTATTTCATGTTTATTTACTTATGAAACAAAAATTTCCATCAATGTATTTTGTTGAAAATTTTAGTAATGTATCCCAATTTAGTTTGGGAGGTGGCATTTGTGGAACTTATTAAATAAATGGTGTCAAAAATATAACTCCTTATCCCCTATACACTATCTCTTTGGGGAATTTATTGTACTAAAATCTTGCTTCCTTTGTATTTATTAATCAAAATTTGTGAACATTTCCTTAATTACCCCTCCTATTTCATACATAAAATTGTAATAATATTATTTTATTCAATAAAGTTTTGAAGGACTCAGCATATTTACATATTTACGTTATATAATATAATTCTTCTAAAAGGGTCATATCATAGTTGTTGAAATAATCAACAATTTTTGAAACAATATTTTGTCCTAATTTTGTATTTTTACATCAAATGTCCATGTTTATATGTCATTTATTATTTATAAAATAAACTAAACATGTTTTCAACAAAATTTTAAGCTCCAAATTAAATTTATAAAAAAATTTATAAATATTTGTTAATAATATAATTCGAATGAGATTTGGATCTTTCTTTCCTGACCCTAAAAATTTACTAATTTCAAATAGATTATAAACATCATTAATAAATTAACAAATTTATTATACAATTAATAAAATAATATTTATTTTTTATGTTCATGTTAGAGAAGCTATGCAATTCATTTGTCCCATCAAATGATTTTATTGGTTCTGCACTTCATCTTAGTTTATTTTCATGTTTTCTAATGTTTTTAAATACTTTAAATTTATTAGGACATCTGTTGAACATAACCTATCAAAAAAATATGTCCTATAGATAGATTCATTTTCTTCAATGTACTAAATAAACAATTTATAAAAATTACCAGATTTATTATATAATAATAAAAAAAATTATTTCCTATGTTCATACTAAAGAATATATCCAATTTATTTGACCCATAAAATGCTTTTATTAATAATGCAATTCATTCTTTTCATTATTTCTAGTGTGTTTTTGATATTGCACTTCATCTAATTTTATTTTCATGCTTTCTAGTGGTTTTAGAGATTTTAAGGCATGTGATAAATACAACGTATAAAAAAATTGCCTTGTATATGTGTTTTCCTTTTCATAAGATAATAAATATATATATTTTTAAATATTTTCAAAAATCATACTATTTTTATCAAAATTTTCTTTTCTCTTTCTACACTTCTTTGACAACATAGATCATAGTTAAATTTTTTTTTTTTTTTAATTATCATTTTTTGAGTAGTGAGAATATGCTTCCCATATCTAATTTTAAACATCACTAAATCATTTTGTATAATATATCTATAGCTTCTTTATATTCATCGAACATTTTTTTCATCTAACATATGGGATAAGTAAATTATCCTTCACTGATAATTTATCATGTTTTACCATACGTTAGATTAATTTTCTCTACCACCCTTGTGATTAGGTTTATATTCTTAATGGATGCATCTCAAATATTTAAAGTTTCATCTACAATTTAATATGTGTAATCTATAGGACAAATGCATGATTAAATTAGTTCCTTGTGTTTTGTGTCATTTGATTGTATTTTTCTCTTTAAAATATGTTATGGTTTTATATTATACATCTCTTATAATTGATTTCTTATTATATATATTTTTTATTAGATAATTAATTTCATTAGATTTTTATAGTTAATATGGTTTCATTATTACATATGTTTACTTTTTTTGACTATAATGTTTGATAATATTATATGTTTGATTTTATATGTCATTATTTCAAACATTTTATAATTTTCATTTCCAATTTCATGATTTATATCATGCATTTATTAGTAAATATTTATATTATGCTTTGTTCCTATTTGATATTCATATTGAGGATTAATGTTATATTGCAACATATCTCTTGTCCATCTTTCCTTCTTACATTAAGGTATATTTAT
Source organism: Torreya grandis (assembly GCA_037957365.1). Lineage (NCBI taxonomy): Eukaryota > Viridiplantae > Streptophyta > Pinopsida > Cupressales > Taxaceae > Torreya > Torreya grandis. Next base: position 106,303 of record JARHVA010006752.1, on the reverse strand, counting down.
TACCCATCTTTCCTTTATTTGGGTGCATATGATTTTCCCATTCCGTTCCAAAAATTTATATTATATTTTTTATGCTTATATATATTAATATTTAGTTATTAATAATATTAGATAATAATATATTTTTAAGATTATATAGATAAGTTACAAATGTTCTTATTAACTTATTATATGATTTAATTTTATCCATGGTTTTTTATTTTTCAACATTTATAAATTGGAGTTTTCAACACTTATAAAACACACATAGGGTTCAATATTCTCTCTCATTTAATTTTTATCTAGCTAATCTAATTTATATGCATAATATACATGCACAACCAATCTTTAACACCTAGTGATATTAGAATGTGGGTGGAAATGGACACAACCAAACCACTTATAAATGATTCAAATAATTATTTTCTTTTAATGTGAGTGATATGCATCAACATATATAATAAAAAATGGGCTGTATATAGTTTATATATTATATATTTTATTAAATTATTAAAAGCGATTATACATATTTCAATATGTTACAAATGTTATCAAGATATTATAGAGAATTATAAAATGATTTTTTCTTAAACCATGAGGTAATTTTTATTAACTTGCTAGGGTCAATAAGGTTCATATTTTAGATATTTTACTATATAATATGGATAGTTAAAACTTTGATAGTTAAATAATTATTAAAATATGAAAGCATGTTAACATACCATTAGGTATATTTTTTTATTTGATTAGATAAATGATTTTGAGGATGGAGCTATGAACTAGATAAGTGAGGGTTTTGATAATTTGACCTCCAATCAAAGAATTTTTTTTAAAAAATGGAACCACAACCAAGAGGGTTTGGAGGCTCCACCAACCTTTGAAAAGTATAGTTAGAGGGTTTTAAGGCTCCTACAACCATACCAAGAACTAGAAAGGTTTGAAGGTTCTCACAACATTTACAAAGCACATCTAGAAGGTTTTAAGGCTCCTATAACCATAACAAGTAGAAAAAGGGTTTAGAGGATCCCTCAAATATATTAAATCTAAATATTTATTTTAATATTTCAATAATATAATTAACCATATTTTTATAAATTTATTTACGCATTAATATTATTAAAAAATTATATTTATCAATAGGTACATTGAAAATGTTGTTTAGGAACATTGATGATCTTTTATGGAATTTAATTGGAAATAAATAGATTCATATAAACAATGAGGAGACCTAATTTTTCTATTTTTGGAACATAATATAAGTTAATGTGTATGCCATCTTTACTTTCATAATATGTTTCTATTGGGTAATTAACATCATGTATAACATACATGTATAACTTATTGTGTATTCCATCTTTACTTTCATAATATGTTCCTATTCGGTAATTAACTCCATGTATAACATACATGCAGGGCTATGACTAGAGTAAAATTAGTATCAATAGTTTCTAATTAACATTAATTTATATACGTATATATTACAATTAAACTGGATGTAATAAATCATATAAATAAATAATTTTGATAAAATATATATGATTTTAATGTTATTATATTTTTTTTCAAAATTGCTAATTTTTTTAGTTTTTTGTTGATGCATTTTAGGATTTGGTTGACCTAATTTAACCTTTTTCAAATTATAATTCCCTCATGAACATATTTAAACTTATTTTTCTTACCCCAGCATATACAAAGAAACCTAAAAACTCATTGATATCCATTTTATAATAATTTATCACCCTACATACTATATAACAACTTCATAATGGTATTTCCATGTTTTTTTCTTGATTATCAACTTTTTTACTTCCACAGTACTAACTTATGCCAAGATAATGTCACAATTTTATTTAACTAATACTATATACTCATAAATACCCTAATGCATTTTATATAATAATTAGATACATTGATTATAAGCTCATTATAATTACAAGGAATATATTTATATATTCTCATATTTTTAGATTCAAAAAATAAAATACTATGAAGGATCATTTTTAGGTCAACATACCCCCAGTTTTGAAAAATAGGGACCCTTATGCATACTTTGAACCTTAACATTGAAAGATTGATATCCTATAAGGTTATTAGAATTTGAATATCATCCATGATTAAAATTTTATCATTTATTCCTATTTTTTCATTAAACCTTGCCTAATTTTGATAATATTTAACCCTCATGTCTTAAGTTATAGGTTTCATCGAGCTCTTATCAATGGATCATATTGGGATGTTCATGATTTTGTCCTTGTTCATGATTTTGATGGATTTTGTTTTGTAAGATCTCATGGTTGGATTCATGTTTTAAAACCCTCCTTCAACAAATCATAACTTAAAACCTTGGTTCAAATTGAAATTTGGTATGAATATTTTAAAATATACTTTAGACTTAAGCATGATTTTATGCTAAGGCTTGGTCATGTTTTTTAACATGACTGAACCTTAGCCTAAAATCATGTTTAGTCCATTTATGTTTCCCTCCTTTTTCCCCCTTTTATTTTGAAAAATTATAAATGTTCATGTTTATAGGGTCCTTTATTTTCCTAACTTCGCCCTATCATGTCACATGGTCCTTTTGTTACATACTTAGCTGAAAATCTTAGTCCTAAGGCCCCATTCATTTTTATTAAAAAGACTTTTACCTTAGTCTTAAAAGTTTATCCTAAGTTCTGATATCAACCCAATCCATAACATAAACCTCTTTCCTTGTTATAGGATCAAAAACTCTCTCTTCATCATGGAAAATGATCAGATAGAGCAAAAGAGGCTTGATGGTTCTAAATCCCTCAATCTATTAGACTAATCCCATATGAGTCCCTAGATCATGATCAATGATCTGTGCTTAAGAAAGACTAAATATTGAATGGTACATGATCATCATTAATGTTAAAGGGACCCATTTTTATCAAACATAGACTTAGCCTAATTTTTACCCGAAGGTCTCATGTATTTATTAATATGATGAAACCTTTAGATAAAAATTATTCTATGGCTTTACAATTTGAAAAGAGCCAATCATTTACAATTATTTAGGATCGTGATCAACAACATGCAACTACTCATACAAACTGATCCAATGGAGTGAATTTGGTGTCGAATTATCAAAATCTTAAGGAGCCCTTTAATGATGACATGTGTCACCATCTCAAGAACCCAGATCTAGATCAACACTCTGTAGACCCTCCCTAGGGTCAAACTAGGTCAAAATATTAGCAGTCCCATGGAGTCACCAAGTGACACTCTTTTATTTAATATTATTTTTAAAATGGCCCAATGCACTAATACTTATACTTAACCTAAGTTCTTATCCTAAAGTTTATTATATTTTATTAATACAATGAAACCTTAGGTTATGATTATAATAGTGAAGGGACCCATTTTATTATGATTTTTAGACTTAGGGATTTAACTTAGTGTATTTTTTTATGCATTGATACATAGGATAACTCAATCATTATCATGATTGCAAGGACCAATGGTATTCATGTACTTGAATCTTAATCAATGCTTCACATTTGGTTGGGACCAGATGATCAGATAGATTGTGTTAAATCCATGATCTATAGACCTATAAACTTCATGAACATAACTTTTACACTCCCACAAATGTCATTTGATAACGCAAGGCTATCATTGATGTCTCTGAGATCATAAAATTTAAGCTCATTGATTGTTTTGCTATAAACATAAGAACTTGTTTTAAAATGTTGCTAAATCTCATTACTTATGTTGTAATTCAATGGAACCCCCCATTTTTTTGGAAATAAAATACCTAGGGTCTTTAAACTTTAATGACAAATTGAACTTGTGGTCTAATATTTTTAGCAATATACTTAATCTAAGTATTTATCCAGAGGTACCAATTATATTTATAACACAATAGACCTTAAGATAAATACTTGTATTTTTTTTTTAATTCAACAATAAGTCCTTATGCCTTAAAACATAGCTTAAATTTTTAACCTAAAGTCTCATCATGTTTATCAACATAACAAAACCCTAGGTTAAATCCTTACACTGAGTTTACTTGTTATTTGGATCCACTTTATATGTGCTCTAAAAACATAGCTAAAAATATTTTAGCCTAAATTTTATGATTTGTTTATTAACACGAAATATAATTTAGCCTAAAGTATTTATCCTAAGTCCCTTGCCATATCCTATTACTAGTTAAAGTGCATTCACCTAGAAGGATTAATGACATATGCTTCATCATGAAGATTAATCAGACAATGAGAAAATATCTAAAAAATCTAAAGCCTTTGATTTATTGGGCCAATGGCATGCATCTACTTGGATCATGATCAATGGTCTAAGATTATTCATGAAAGGTGATTTAATAAAGAACAATCATCAAAGACTATTCAATATATCCTCAAGGGTTCATATGATTGACACATTGTGAGAGAACATTCACTAATGGACAATAGAAACCATAACACCCACAAAAGTGCCAAGTGTCACAACCATGGGGCCTAACACAAAAACAACCAAAAGCAATCAAACCCTAAGATCATGATCAATGTCTTGCATTGATCCATAAACAAAGATCCAATGGTGTGAGTGAAAATATGGATTTTCAAAAGACAATGGCTAGTTCCTTTAAGACATTTATGAAGAATGTCATGAAATTTTCCAAATAGATGCTACACAAGTAGAAAATGACAAAATTAAAGATTTGGTGGGCATAAAAAGGTAAATACATAAAGGTAGGGGTCTAAATCAAATATGAGGCATAAATTTGTCTAAGTAAAATCTATCATCACCATTAAAGTTATATAAATACTTAGTTTTCATACAAAGGGCCCTAATTTGAACTCTAATCAACCACTTTCAAGCTAAAAAGTGTCCAATTGCTATCTAAGTGAGAACAAATTGATCTAAAGGCCACCTGAAGACCATTAGTGAGAAATTTATAAGTTCCACATTCATGGTAGCTTAGATGCAACAATAAAGGGATGGGATAGATTTATACTTTACTTTATATAATGAGGAAAGGGTATTTTAGGACACTAAATTTGATGTTGCGGTATTAAACACTAGAAACATGAACTAGTCTAAGATTTTTTGGACTATAGAGGAGATGCAATCCATCAAAAGGGAGGAGTAGAAGGATGCTAAAATCCTACAGAGATAAAATAACTTAGTCTCCCTCTAGATGACCATACTACATTATATTGCTATAAAACTTGAGGTATTACACTGCATCAATGTTATTGCACCCATTTTCATTGATTGTAAAATTGATCAAGATTGGATAGTTTATGAGCATATTTTTAAAAAAGTAGAATACATTTACCCACTAGAATATGAAAGCTAATACAATATAGGAAAACACTAGATAGACTTGCCCATAATTAGAGTATGGACTAGTAAGAATGACTTGAATGTTATCCTTTGCCCATGGTTACTTATTGGAACCCATGTAATCTATGACCCTACCAGGAATATACAAATTGATTAGTTTAGGGAAGTGATCAAAATAATCATGAGCTTATTAAATAGGTTATCTGGAACCACTTTCACCACACATGTTAATAATATTTGGGTGCACTATATATACTTCATGGTAGAGAAAGGACTCACACCCCATAATTGGTGATATGATTAACATTCTTTTGAAATAATAGTTCACATCCATCAAGGAGAAAACCAATAATAATTTTTTCATGATGTCATATCTCCTAGATGCACTCTTAGCCACCACCAACATCCCAAACATAAATAATTAGTCACCTAATGGGAGACATGTTGTCTCCCATCACTATTCCAAGTTGCACATTTTCAATTATAGACACAACATACAATTCATTTATGATTGTGTATATCCATCTTTTATATAATTTATTACAAAGCTTATTATGGGTAGGGTCAACCTTTTGATCAAGTAGTATGTGGAGTTAATAAGGGAAATTTGGTTATATCTAATTTTCATAATGATAATAATATAATGGACCCTAGTTCAACCCTTCAAACTACTTGTCCATCTGCCAACCAAATTGGTAGAACAAGAAATTGCATACTAATTATTCAATGGTATATATGGTGTGTGCAAGTATAAAAGGAATGGACTCCTTCACCCTATTCTTTTCACCATCAATAGAACTATGCTATATAATTATGAGCATGTGAATGTCACCTCTAAATATAGGGATTCCTTTAGCTTAAAATTAGATGATCTGAGGTAATGGGACCCTCATAATAGGGTTACCAAACATTTGAGATCAAGAAAAATGAATTAACCCTATGAGCATAGGCTAGGTGTTTATGACATGATGTAGATCAGGGCTAACAATTTCACAGAGGTATTATCTAGGTTAAATAAGCATAACATTAAGTTTGAGGTTAGGCTAGTTAGAGATGATAAGTCACTTGGAGAGATCTAGTTTTAGTTGCACCACTAAAGAGGAAGATGGAGTTGGCATTGGTCCTAGGTGAGAAGAAGAAGCCAAAGTTAACCTTAAATCATCCTTTGAGTGAGGATAACCTATTCAGTGATGTGAATCCCATCCATGGGCTAATCATCCCTAAATGGCTCATTTATGGGAAAATGTAGAAGATTTAAACATTATAACATTCATGGGCCCTAACCCAAATAGTCAACATCTCTATCCATGATGAGGTAAAGTCATGGATTGTGGATTTAATGAAGGAAGAAGATGAAAGGAGGACGACCACCATAGGAGGGTCAAGTGGAATTCAAATAGACACTCTTAGAGCATCATGTAACATGTATATGGAGATCTTAAAACCTTTAGAACTTACAAAGTCTTTAGTCAGTGTGTAATTTAATTCAAAAATATAAGGTCTAGAGAGGGTGACACCTAAGAAAACTATGGTTAGGAGGAAGGAGTACACCTTTAAAATACTTAAAACTTTTATAGACTTAACAAAATTTGGAGGTCAGGCACTTGGAAAACACCCAATTCATGAGGAAAACATAGTTAGATTGGTTGATGCCATTTCAACCCAACTAAAATCAAGCATCAAAGGACTATACCTGAATATTGATAAATCAGAGAAGAAAAAAGATAATCTTAAGAGATAGGCTATCTTATTAGTTCCTTATGAAATGATAAGGATGTTTGAAGCATCTTTCCATGAAATGTTCAAATATTTAAAGGAAATGAAGACAAGGTAGAGTCATTAACTCAGTAGGATGAAGTGGACAAGGGTGTATTATCCCAATGGTAGAATTAAAGAGATAAAATGGAGTTGATTAACATACTAGTTATGGGCCAAATACCTGGGTTCAAGACGATTAGCTTGGCCCATCTAAATTCAATTATGGGAATAATTATGGATAATATCCAAGGACTGAGTGAATGGTTAAATTACTTAGAGAGGATCGTAAGGGATGATTAAGAGTTGATAGGTAAGATTAAACATCTAAATTATACAATGATTACTAATCCTACCACACTTATCTCCCTGGGCATCATTGGAGATGATGAGTATAAGCATAGGGTCACCCTAGTTATGGAAGAGGTTAGGAGCAAAAGTTAAGGACAATATGGGAATGAAAATAGTAGGTTCATGGGCATGATCTTGACTGTATAAAATAAAATTATTGAGGCAAGGAGTATTACTAATGTCATGGCCATAAATGATAAAAATTTTGACGACTTGGTAGACGAAAAGGATGAATATCTCTTGGATCCAACTGTCAACTTAAGGCAAGTCAATGAGAAACACCACAAAGCCATGAATCTCCTTCAATAACAATAGGGGAGATCTTTACCATAGGGCCCACAATCTAACTAATAATATTCCACTTTATAATAACCTTATAATATTTAAAAAGTAGATTATTATTTTTATAATTTAATGTGCTAGTTTATTAACACATTTTCCTATAGGTTAGTCCACATTGAAAAAAGGAATGTATTGTATAACTATTTAAAAGGATATGTGTCCTTACCTTTGTGCATTTTGTAATATCATTATTGACTAGCATACTACCTTAGTCTCCTATGAAAGGTAGTATTACCATTTTTGTAGAGAAAGTTTTTAGATCAAAAAACTAGTTTGTATACTAAGAACAATTAATACAAGAAAGGAATACTAAAATTTTTGTCTAAAATATGTTTGTGTGAAGTTTTATATAAATTATCTATTTAAGGCTTACATACATGCCTCTCCATTCATTGGTTTTAGTCTTGGTCATCTAGAATCTTCCCAAAATGAGTTATCACCATCTACAGTCAAAATAACTCTTCTTTCCTACACCTTACACACTTGTCATCAAAATTGGATTTATTTTCCCATGAAAATAAATAAATTTGAGTTTGGATGTCTAAATTTGAATAGTTTCCATTGATTCTTGATGTGTGTGTGTGTGTGTGTGTGTGTGTGTGTGTGTGTGTGTGTGTGTGTGTGTGTGTGTGTGTGTGTGTGTGTGTGTGTGTGTGTGTGTGTGTGAATACAAAGATGTTAAAATATGTTTATGATAGTTTAATTGAAAGATCTCAAATTAATTTCATTTCTCTTACTTCCCTTGTAGATGTGATACTGCTATTTATTTGTGAAGTAAATCTTTTAATTGGATCTAGTTTCCTATTTTAAGTATTCCATCCTTTCCTTAGACAATTTCTTGGTACATGGTAAGATCTGTGAAGAAGCTTTTCATGTCATGTATTTCTTTAATTGTATGTCTTAATGAAATATAAACTTTCTCATAATATTTGGATTGAAAATCATAACATCTTCTTTCTACCCTACCTTTATTTTTGATTCTTTTTGACCAAATCACTCTACTTTAAGGTTCACTATAAATATTCATTTAGATTAAGCTTTAGTTTATAAATTGAACATAAATTCATTGATAATAGCATAGATCTCTTGTATTTCACTAGGTTTGGCCATGGTGGATCCCAACCACCAATCAATATAAATATTGTGGAACAATTCATTACTATGCCCCTATTTCGCCATAGGTAACTAGATTACCATAACCTACTACTCATGCTTTGAATTCTCTGAATTCTAAAATGAGAAGTGTTCTTTGGACATTAATAGCACCTATGATACATTTAGAGGCATCAACAAATCATAACTATTTTTTAGATTTTGGAAAGACCAAAATGAAGCAAGGAAGAAACTTCAACAAATGAGAAATTTTTAACAATAGTTAGACAAGTAAAAAGAAGATGAATTCCTTTTTTTTTACCCTTTGATCTCAAAAGCTCAATAATATAGGTGGGTCACTGAAAACTATTTTTTTAGATATTTTTGTTTGTTGTTATATTAAGTCAAACAGAATGGAACTATAAACAAATTATATTTTATCTTTTGTTTGATAGTTTTTTAGATAGTTTTCATATATTAATTTTAGTTAACATACAAAATGTTTAAAAAAATCAGAAGGAAATAAAACCATGATAATACTTGTAACATATTTTTTCTCTTTCACCTAAAGAAAGTAAAAGTGTATACATTTGAATCAAACGTAGTGGATTTTTAGATATTCATTATAATAATTTTATTACCCATCAAAATATCTATGAATTTTTTCAATTTTATACATTTATGGTTTCATTACTTCCAAAATATTATTTAAATTTTTAGGACCCAATGTTCATCCCTATTTATAATATTAATGCAATATCGTTTCTCCTACTTCATAATTGTTATCTTAATATATATCTAAACAATATATTCCATTATTACCTTCTTTCACATTAACTAGTAATAAACTACTACATTATTACCCTTAAAAGGTTTAAAAAAAATACTTTCTCAATAGTTTTCCCATAAATATAAATGTTTGTAGTAGATAAGCCCATCCATTCTAAATTATTTATGTATTATCCCACATATCATTATAATTATTAATAAATAATATGTAGGTTTTTCATATTTTAGAAACCTAAAAAAGGATATTTATGAATACAAAAGTGTAACATTAATATTTGTGTACTATGTCAATTATTGATAAAAATTTAAAAAATATTAGAAATTTTTTCATCTTACGGTCGTTCTAATACTTCTATTTATCTTCATTTAATGTCTATCCTCTCTCTCATTTATAATATAATTTCAAAGGAGAGAAATTTTACATCAAATTTAAATTTCAGTTTGGACACTTATAAATTAGTTCATCCCGTGTAAGAAACTATCTCCCCTTTCTAATATAATTCTAGAGTGGAGAAATTTTATATTAAATATCGATTTTAGTTTAGAAACCAATAAATGTAATTTATCCAACTTATAATATTGATGCAATGTTTTTCTTAATTCTTATATATTATCTCATTATGTATAAAAATAATAATTTTTTTTTACCTTATTACCCATTTAAAGTTAAATATTTACTACATTGTTACCATTAATAGATTGATAAATCAAAAATACTTAGTCAATGGTATGATCCCACATGACAATTAAGCTCATTTTATTCACAATATTTAATTATGAGCATATACATATTAAGGATTTTGTCTAGAATAATATGTGATTTTTAAAATATTATATACAGCTAAAAATGTAACCAATCCTTTTTATTCATATACTTATATATATTTATCATGTTTGTGTAATTATTGATTATTAGTTTGAATTAAATATATCTGAAGTATTTGTCATATGACAAGGGTTTGCATCCTTCTCACTATCTTCATTTGGTTCTTATTCCTCTCTTATTTTCCATTTGATCCTTGAAGAGAGAAAAATAATATTGAAGTTGGAAGTCAATTTCCATGCCAATGGGTCAAACTCAACCCTTCTTAGAATATTAATGTAATATATTTTATCTTACTCATTTGTTCTCTCAATATCCATGAATTATGTACTACATTGATACATTATATCACCTTTAAAATTATTAACCTACTAATTTATTACCCATAAATGGTTATCTAATGAAAAATACGTGTTCAAAAATATTCATGTAAATACAAATGTGTATGATAGGTAATCCCATATACAATTGATAATATTTATGTAACTTTTTAGGTAAAGTATAAAAATTATATTGAATAATATATTGATTGTTGTATATAATAGACATTTATATATATCCCTTAGATAATTATAAGTCATAAAACTATATGTAAATAAATTTATTACAAATTTTAATTATTAGTCCAAATTAAACATTATTGAAGTATTTTTAATTTCATGATGTTCCTTATTCTCTCTCTCATTTCTCATCTAATCCCTATAGAGAGAATTATAATATTTAAAACTATTACAAAATTTAAATTATATTGTATTACATCCCACTTAATATATTAAGCCTCCCTCTAAGATATTATAATGAAATTAATAGCATTTCAAATTATATATTATTATTTTTAAATAAATATTAAAGTGTAATATATATATATATATATATATATGTATGTATGTATGTATGTATGTATGTATGTATGTATGTATGTATGTATGTATGTATGTATGTAGTATTAATCTTGACTTTGATAACTAATGGTAATATCAAAATAAAAAACACATATATAATACCATAATTTATGTCTATTCTAATTTTTAATTTATATTATTATTATTAAAAATATCATTTAAAAAAGTATTTTATTAAAATTTGAATTAAAAATAATATCTAAAAATATAAGAGTGAATTATAGAGGCAAGAAAAATTTAGATGGGTTTTGGGATAAATAGCATCATAAGTAGTAGTGATGACCTAATAGAGCCAAAAGGATCTTGTGATCAATCTATCAATGGAGAGGTAGATGGTAGGTCATGATAGGGTGTGAGGGAAAAGAAAACTAGGATAGAGATAAATCATGGCTTGGATGTGTTGGTGGATACATATAAGTCAAAACCTAGTTTTGTAGTGGTGAATATGTGTCCTACTTATTTTTGCTTTGGCATCTTCCATAAATAGATTTTATGTAGTTGGAATTTGCATATGGGAAACAAACAATGAGTCTAGATATAAATCCATTTTTAACATATATTCAATAAGGGATTCCCTAAGGAGTTCCAAGAAGCACAGTTATAAAGATCGCATGGTTATGGAGGAGTTTCATCAACGTGCCTCATATGCAGACATAGATTAAGTGAAAATAAGGAATAAATATTTAGTACTAGCATTAGTAAACCCTATTATTAATTTTGAAAACATGTACCTAGAAGTAATTGAGGATATGAAGGAACATTTATCTAAATTTGAAATGATACAAAAATTTGAGGGTTTTTGGTCTTCTCTTTCATATCTCCATACTTAGATTATGGATAATTGAAAATAATTTATAGATGGCAAAATTACTGTTCACCCTTATGTAAAAGTTATTTTCATTACTATTTTTGAATCTATAACTGGAAAATATTTTGTGTTTAATAATTCATGATCTTAGGAGACACATTGGCTAGTGTAAAAACTCTGGTATTCTAGTTTAACTGTCATACCAAAATGTTTAACATAAAACCTATTCAGGTCCATTTTCCAAACATTCTCCTATAATTTTGGAATGAGGAGGTTCTTAGAGTTATTAGTAATGTTGTTGGAAATTTTTGGTATCTAAATTCAATGACTATTAAGCAAAACCATTCCACCTATGCTAGATTTCTTAACTATGTTGATCTCTCTAAAGAACTTCCTACTCATATGGAGTTGGTTGTGAGGATAAAAACATGGGTACAACCAATAGACTATGAAGACCTTCATTTTATGCCACAAACAAATGTTTCCTCACAAGACATCTTATAAACTATTGTCCTAAAATAAAACATAAGAGAGTAAATAATTGGTGGGTGGATGTAAAGGTAGACCATTTTATAGTAGAAGGAAATACAGATTCAAGGGAAAATGAACCACAAATTTTAGAAAAACTAGTTGAGTTATTGGTCAAATGTGGGGAGTCTATGGTCACGAAACCTAATTAAAAAGAGACACCAAATTTAGAGTTGCAAAAGAATGAGTAGATTTTAGCAATGCATTTTGAAACTGACATAGATGAAATCCTTAACATGCCTTTAGTGAAAGGATTAACAAAAGTTATTACAAACCAATGTTTAGAGGTAGCTTTGGATTTATCTATCCCCATACTACCAAATTTAGAGGAGGGGAATGGATGGAAGATTATGAAAGGAAGAGGCAAAAAGGTACCAAATTCATTAATTATGTCTCTTTTTTTAATTTGATAAGGTAAAAAACTAGGTTTTATAGGGATCCTAGAACCTTTAAAGTGAAATACATAAATTATCAACAAGACAATATGAGGTTTCCAAACCAAAGAATTAAAAATCCACTATACTAAATCAAAATAAAGGAAACCAAAAATAATAAACTGATATTAGGAGAGAGATCCCACTAGTGGGTCTTTAGCATCCTTATATTTCTTCACTAGGATGTCTTACTTAACCTTTGAAATCTTAGCTTATGTGTGGTTTCCTGGTCCTTTAACTACTTCTCCAAGAAAGATCATATAATGTCTCCTTAATGTTTGGACCTATAAGGGAGTCTTCTTTATGGTGACCACCTTGGGGGAACTAGGTGTGAGGGATCCCAAGGTCTTAGGTGATTATTTTATAGGGGTCTAATTAAGTTTATGAGATTGGATGAAAGACTAAACTATAGACTCAACTTGTCTATGCACATCGTTCCAATCTTATATAAGCTTGGTGAGGGTTGCCTCTTCCACCTTGGAGTTGAACTTCTCTGGTTATACCTTATTACTTTTCATCTCCTCTAGTAGAATGGATTTACCCTTCTCGATAGTCTCCTCAAAATTTCCCACATTGAGGGTAATCGACTTAGGTTTGGGTATGAAAATATTGAGGGGAAGGTCATTTATAGGATATTTAAAAATATTGGCCTAAGTGGTGATTTTAAAGGGTTGGTAGGATCTTTATTTAATGAGTCCTCTTGGGAATCCTCCCTAGTAGAGGATCCACTTGTGGGAACCTCTCGATCATGAAGGGTTTGGTCATACTTGACAAGGATAAGGATCAGCCCTCAGTGGAGGATAGGGTTAGTCTCATTTAAATGATGAGTAAAAGTTGTGATTGTAAGATATTTAAGAAGAAATATAGGAAGAGTTATCTTATAACCAATTAAGTGATTCAATAACAAGAAGTGGTGGGAAGAAATTAGAGTGTATTTAACTTTAATGGTCATATAGTTCATAATCTAGAGATATATTTTAGGATAGTGTCAAGAAAGGTCTATCCATGGGAAGCCTTTCTTTTCAATATTCACAAATTCATTCATCTATAAGAATCTTTATAGAAGCTCATGTTTCTTTGTTTAGAATTTTAATGCCTTATTCCATTCATAGGACAGAGTGGTTGCCTCTCTAATAAATTACCATGTCACAATGATTCTTATACCATTAATGGTCACCTTATTTTGTTCCAAGATTGTCTAAAACCATGGAACACTTATTCATTAATCTCTATGATTCTCTCTATAAAATCTATGAGGCCCATTCATTTTAGTTTCTTCTACACTTTTTTTTGTCCTCACACTTTTATACAAGAAATGAATTCAATCCTTTCCCTATCACCTCCCACTAAAGTGGTGTTAATAGAGCCAAGGTGAGCAATTGGAAAGTTTTGGATGGAATGATTTTGAATAATACAAATGGAGTTTGGGAAACTAACTAATATAAACTTATAAAAATTATGCCTCATCCTATAAATATAATTTTGGATCATCCTAATTAAAATCCACCCCTTGGATTATATATTATATGTATATGGTGATATTATGTTTCAATAAACCAATGTTATTTCATCACACAAGGCTTTGATGACATTATTAGGAATATTTTTTGCATTGTGTTTTTAGGATGTTATTAATTATGTCTCTTAAAGATCAATTAGAAAACTAAAACAAGAGAGTATTTCTTCATTTAATTTTGTTACATTAGTCATTTTATGATCTAACTTCATGGCCACTACTATTTTGTTGCATTTTCAATTTTGAGGGTATTCCTTAAATCCCTCTATTGGTTGTTCTTGGGCTGCGTTTGGGATAGTTGCAACCCTTGGTTTTCCTTCTTGTTTCATGTTTTATGGGAATTTTTTTAACCTTTCTTATTTGTATGGTCTTATAAGGTATGATATCCTTACTCTAACCTCCCCTTTAACCTACATATATATATATATATATATATATATATATATATATATATATAATATGTAAATTATTTATAATTATATAATAAAATTTAATATAAATTTGGTTTAATAGACATACATTTCTTTTAGTAATATATTAGAATTATATTTTTATTGTGTTTATTTTTGTAGATATATATATATATATATCTACAAAAATAAACACAATAAAAATATAATTCTAATATATTACTAAAAGAAATGTATGTCTATTAAACCAAATTTATATTAAATTTTATTATATAATTATAAATAATTCAAATATTATATATTTAGTTAAATTTTATTAACACTGAATGTTTTCAATTTACCTTCTATTCGAATTCCCACTCATCTTTTGTAAAAAGGTTTAATGTAATAAATCTTAAATACATATTTTTCTAACTTTTAAATGGGAAAAAAAATTAAATGGGTGAAAAAAAATTAAGAATTTTAAGTACTATCTTGAAAAAAAGTTTAAATTATCTCTTTGAATTATCAAATTATATTATATCAAAACTCTCATTATATTATCATTGTAGTCTATCTCAATATCTACATATCATATATCAATATTTCTTAAATCTACATTTAAATTTGAATCATGAAATAATTTGATCAAATTATTTATTTACATTATCAAATTGGCTTGTTATCCAATATATCATTATATTATCATTGTATTATATAATATATAGATAATATCATTTTAATATATTTAAATATCTATATAACATACATCCATATTTATTAAATCTATATTTAACATTGAATTAACAAATTATTTGGTATGTATGATAAGATTACAATGTTGCATTTTTTATTAAAAGAATACATTTAAAATCCCTAAAATATAATTTTTGATGTGATTTTTATGCACCCAATGAAAAATGTATAAGGTATCCTCTAACATTTTAAAATCAATTAAAATGTATTCACTCCAAAGCACACATTTTAGGGTGTTGAGTTTTATAAACAACATGTTGGTGGATTAGTAGTGAGCAAGGTATACTATTTAGCAAAGGTGAATTTGGAGACATGGGTGAAACTATATATACTAAATATTGGTGTAATGATGATGGTTATACCTAAGGTAGGAATTAAAAAGAAACTCAAAAAGGAGGGAAATGTAGGGTAGGAGATGAGGCTTGTGGACCACATTAGATGAAAATTTTCAAGACAAGTACTTTAACTTAAGTAGGATAAGAAATTAGAAGCATAATTTATACCATAATTTTTTGTAACTCACTAACAATAAAATGTGGTTAGTAGTCAAAGGGAAAAAATAAAACATACTTAAACACATGAAATCAAAGATTACCACATTTGTTAGATTATAATAACACATCTATGACGGGGGATTATGATTTATATACAAAATATATTGAGATCATCTATACATTAATATGAATTATTCTAAATAAAATATAACTCATACACAACCAAATAATAAGAAACTAAGATGATAACATTTCTTACATAATCCACAAATTGGAGAAGAATCTAGATTTGCACATCAAGACTAAGATTGTAGAACTTATTCATAATTTCCTATTATATCAACAACCAAAATTATCTTCCATGTGAAATAGGAGGATACAAATATAAATAAGTTTCAGATGGTCAAATTCTTATTTATCAAGCATAGTCTAAAAAATACAAGTCCAAAAAAAACATTGTATGCTAATCTCAAGGAAAACATGCATGTGTAACATTGATCATTCACAATAAAAAATTTCATATATAAATATAATAGACACATGTTAAATAAGTTTTAAACTAATATTTCCAACTAAACTAAACCATGAAATTGCATATGTATAATTAGGAGGTGTTGATGTGTCACTACTATAAAAATTAAACAATGACATAGTCAAAGTAGGAGGTAATGTGGATGGAGTTGGATTTGTAATTAGAGTTACAATAGATACATGCACTAAAACTAATGATAAGCCCAAATTAATTGCTAAAAGTGGGACATAAGCTAGTCTAGTCTAAGTATGCACCATTATATAACTAGAAGTTAATCAATTTGAGGTGGGGTTGGAATAAACCTTTCAACTATTGTTACTTATTTTGTTGCTTTTATCTGAATTTAAAATAAATGAATCCCTTATAAGTTGATCTATATGGTCTCAAAATTTAGTAAAGATCTTTTTAATTATTGAGGAAGTTTGTCCATCAATTTTTTATGTATATATAATGTACCTCAAATCCCAACATGTACTGACTCAATCCCAATAACTTTATCTCTTTCAAAATTTATAAACTACATTAGTCAATATTTAATTCTATAAAAAAACCATTTCAATCTCTTCTTTGAACTTGTTCAATGCTACTTACAAAAGATTCTCAAAAATGGGCCTATGCACTAGCTGCCCTTGTGAAGTGATTATTTCAACAAATCTTAATTATGTTAGGATAGAAATAAATCTTACTTGGTAGCTTGAAAAATATTGGAATAGAGTTTTAATCTCTTGATATTACTCAAGTATGTTGTCCCTTTTAGCTATAATATAAATTTATGCCCTAACAGGTTCAAATGTTGTCATTAAATTGATGTGGGCGTAAGATTTATTTCATGTTTATTTACTTATAAAACAAAAATTTCCATTAATGTATTTTGTTGAAAATTTTAATAATGTATCCCACTTTAGTTTGAGAGGTGGAGTTTTTGGACCTTATTAAAATAATGGTGTCAAAAATATTCCTCCTTATTGCCTATACACTATCCACTATCTCTTTGAAGAATTTAATGTACTGAAATCTTTCTTCCTTTGTATTTATTAATCAAAATTCATGAAAATTTCCTTAATTACCCCTCCTATTTCATACATTAAATTGTAATAATATTATTTTATGCTATAAATTTTTCAAGGACTCAACATATTTCCATATTTACATTATATAATTTAATTCTTCTAAAAGGGTCATATCATAGTTGTTGAAATAATCAACAATTTTTGAAATAATATTTTGTCCCAATTTTGTAGTTTTACATCAAATGTCCATGTTCATATGTCATTTATTATTTATAAAATAAAATAAACATGTTTTCAAGAAAATTTTAATCTCCAACTTAAATTTAACCAAAATTTTATAAATATTTGTTAATAATATAATTCTAATGAGATTTGGATGTTTATTTCTTGACCCTAAAAATTTACTATTTTCAAATAGATTGTAAACAACATTAATAAATTATCTAATTTATTATACAATTAATAAAATAATATTTATTTCTTATGTTCATGTTAGAGAAGCTATCCAATTCATTTGTCCCATCAAATGATTTTATTGGTTCTGCACTTCATCTTATTTTATTTTCATACTTTATAATGTTTTTCAATACTTTAAATTTATTAGGACATGTGTTGAACATAACCTATAAAAAAAATATGTGTTGTAGATGGCTTCATTTTCTTCAATGTACGAAATAAAAAACTTATAAAAATTATCAAATTTATTATATAACTAAAAAAAACATTTATTTCCTATGTTCATACTAAAGAATATATCCAATTTATTTGACCTATCAAATGCTTTTATTAATAATGCAATTCATTCTTTTCATGCTTTCTAGTGGTTTTAGACATTTTAAGGGATGTTCTAAACACAACCTATAAAAAATTTGCCTTGTATATGTGTTTTCCTTTTCATAAGATATATATATATATATATATATATATATATATATATATATATATATATATATATATATATATATATATATATATATATAATTTTCAAAAAGCATACTAGTTTTATCAAAATTTTCCATTCTCTTTCTACACTTCTTTGTCAACACAGATGATATTTCAAAATATTTATTTTTAATTATCATTTTTTGAGTAGTGAGAATATGTTTCCCATATCTAATTTTGAACATCACTAAATTATTTTGGATAATATATATATAGCTTTTTTATATTCATAGAACATTTTTTTCATCTGACATATGGGATAAGTAAATTATCCTTCATTGATAATTTATCATTTATTAACATACGTTAGATAATTTCCTCTACCGACTTTGTGATTAGGTTTATATTCTTAGTGGATTCATGTAAAATATTTAAAGGTTCATATATAATTGAATGTGTAATATATAGGATAAATGCATGGTTAAATTAATTCCTTGTGTTTGTGTCATTTGGTTGTATTTTTCTCTTTAAAATATATTATGGTTTTATATTATACATCTCTTATAATTGATTTCTTATTATATATATTAGATAATTAATTTCATTAGATTTTTATAATTAATATGGTTTCATGATTACATATGTTTACATTTTTTGACTATACTGTTTGATAATATTTCTATTTGA
This sequence comes from Torreya grandis, assembly GCA_037957365.1. Lineage (NCBI taxonomy): Eukaryota > Viridiplantae > Streptophyta > Pinopsida > Cupressales > Taxaceae > Torreya > Torreya grandis. Next base: position 86,924 of record JARHVA010006752.1, on the reverse strand, counting down.
TTTTATATGTCATTATTTCAAACATTTTATAATTTTCTTTTCCAATTTCATGATTTATATCATTCATTTATTAGTAAATATTTCTATTATGATTTGTTTCTATTTGATATTCATATTAAGGATTAATGTTATATTGCAAAATATCTCTTGTCCATCTTTCCTTCTTACATTAAGGTATATTTATTACCCATCATTTCCTTTTTTTGGGTGCATATCATTTTCCCATTCCTTTCCAAAAATTTATATTATATTTTTTATGCTTATATATATTAATATCTAGTTATTAATAATATTAGATAATCATATATTTTTAAGATTATATAGATTAGTTACAAATGTTTTTATTAAATTATTATATGATTTAAATTTATCCATGGTTTTTTATTTTTCAACATTTTTCAATTGGAGTTATGAACACTTATAAAACACACATAGGGTTCAATATTCTCTCTCATTTAATTTTTATCTAGATAATCTAATTTATATGCATAATATACATGCACAACCAAGCTTGCACACCTAGTGATATTAGAACGTGGGTGGCAATGGACACAACCAAACCACTTATACATGATGCAAATAATTATTTTCTTTTTATGTGAGTGATATGCATCAACACATATAATAAAAAATGGGTTGTATATAGTTTATATATTATATATTTTATTAAATTATTACCATAAATTATACATAGTTCAATATGTTACAAATGTTATCAAGATATTATAGAGAGGTATAAAATGATTTCTTCTTAAACCATGAAGTAATTTTTATTAACTTGATAGGGTCAATAAGGTTCATATTTTAGATATTTTGCTATATAATATGGATAGTTAAAACTTTGATAGTTAAATAATTATTAAAATATGAAAGCATGTTAACATACCATTAGGTACATTTTTTTATGTTATTAGATAAATGATTTTGAGGATGGAGCTATGAACTAGATAAGTGAGGGTTTTGATAATTTGGCCTCCAATCAAAGAAAAGTTTTTAAAAAATGGAACCACAATAAAGTGGGTTTGGATGCTCCACTAACCTTTGCGTAGTATAGTTAGAGGGTTTTAAGGCTCCTACACCCTTACCAAGAACCAGAAAGGTTTGAAGGCTCTCACAACCTTTACAAAGCACATCTAGAGGGTTTTAAGGCTCCTATAACCATAACAAGTAGAAATATGGTTTGGAGGCTCCCACAAATATATTAATTCAAAATATTTATTTTAATATTTCAATAATATAATTAACCATACTTTTATAAATTTATTTATGCATTAATATTATTAAAAAAATTATATTTATCAATAGGTACACTAAAAATGTTGATTAGGAACATTGATGATCATTTATGGAATCTAATTGGAAATAAATGCATTAATATAAACAATGAGGAGACCTAATTTATCTATTTTTGGAATATAATATAAGTTAACATGCATGCCATCTTTACTTTCATAATATGTTGCTATTGGGTAATTAACATCATGTATAACATCCATGTATAACTTAATGTGTATTCCATCTTTACTTTCATAATATGTTCCTATTAGGTAATTAACTCCATGTATAACATACAGGGAGGGATATGACTAGAGTAAAAATAGTATCAATGGTTTTTAGTTAACATTAATGTATATACATATATATTACAATTAAAATGGATGTAATAAATCATATAAATAATTAATTTTGATAAAATATTTATAATTTTAATGTTATTATATTTTTTTTCAAAATTAGTAATTGTTTATAATTTTTTTGTTGATGCATTTTAGGTTTTGGTTGACCTAATTTAACCTTTTTTAAATTATAATTCCCTTGTGAACATATTTAAACTTATATTTTTTTACCCCAACATATACAAAGAAACCTAAAAACTCATTGATATCCATTTTATAATATTTTATCACCCTACATACCATCATAACAACTTCATAATGGTATTTCCATGTTTTATTCTTGATTATCAATTTTTTTACTTCCACAGTACTAACCTATGCTAAGATAATGTCACAATTTTATTTAAATAATACTATATACTCATAAATACCCTAATATATTTTATATAATAGTTAGATACATTGATTATAAACTCATTATAATTACAAGGAATATATTTATATATTCTCATATTTTTAGATTAGAAAAAGAAAATACTATGAAAGGATCATGTTAAGGTCAACATACCCCCATTCTTGAAAAATAGGGACCCTTATGCATACTTTGAACCTTAACACTGAAAGCTTGATATCCTACAAGGTTATTAGAATTTGAATATCATCCATGATTAAAATTTTCTCACTTATTACTAGTTTTTATTTAACCTTGCTTAATTTTGATAGTAGTTAACCCTCATGTCTTAAGTTATAGGTTTCATTGAGCTCTTATCAATGGATCATACTAGGATGTTCATGATTTTGTCCTTGTTCATGATTTGGATGGCTTTTGGTCTGTAATATCTCATGGTTGGATTCATGTTTTAAAACAATCCTTTAAAAAATCTTAACTTAAACCCTTGGTTCAAATTCAAATTTGGTAGGAATATTTTAAAATATACTTTAGACTTAAGCATGATTTTATGCTAAGGCTTGGTCATGTTTGGTCCCTTAATGTTTTCCCCCTTTTTCTCCCTTTTATTTAAAAAAATTATAAATTTTAATGTTTATAGGGTCCTTTATTTTCCTAACTTTACCTTGTCGTGTCACATGGTCCTTTTGTAACATACTTAGCTAAAAATCTTAGTCCTAAGGCCCCACTCATGTTTATTAAAAAGAATGATACCTTAGTCTTAAAAATTTATCCTAAGTTCTTATATCATCCCAAGCCTTAACTTAAACCTCTTTCCTTCGTATAGGATCAACAACTCTCACTTCATCATGGAAAATGATCAAATGGAGTAAAAGAGGCTCGATGGATCTAAATCCTTCAATCTTTCAGACTAATCCCATATGTGTCCCCAGATCATGATCAATGATCTGTGCTTAAGAAAGACTAAATATTGAATGGTACATTATCATCATTAATGTTAAAGGGCCCCCTTTTTACCAAACATAGACTTAGCCTAATTTTTACCCAAGGTCTCATGTATTTATTAATATGATGAAACCTTTAGATAAAACTTATTCTATGGATTTAGTATTTGAAAAGAGCCAATCATGTGCAAGTATTTAGGATAGTTATCAACAACATGAAACTACTCATACAAACTAATCCAATGGAAATGAATGTGGTGTTTAATTGTCAAAAGCTTAAGGAGCCCTATAACGATGACATGTGTCACCATCTTAAGAACCTAGATCCAGATCAACACTCTGTAGACCCTCCCCTAGGTCAAACTAAGTAAAAATATTAGTGGTCCCATGGACTCACCAAGTGACACTTTTTTATTTAATATTATTGTTAAAATGGCCCCATGCACTAATAATTAGACTTAACCTAATGTTTTATCCTAAAGTTTATTATATTATATTAATACAATGAAACCTTAGGATAGAACCTTAGGTTGTGATTCTAATAGTGAAGGGACCCATTTTTTTATGCTTTTTAGACTTAGTGATTCAACTGAGTCTAATTTTTTATGCATTGATACATGGGCTAACTCAATCTTTATCATGATTGTAATGACCAATTGTATTCATGTACTTGAATCTTAATCAATGGTTCACATTTGGTTAGGACCAGATGATCAAATAGAGTGTGTTAAATACATGATCTATAGACTTATAAAATTCATGAACTTAAATTTTACATTCTCACAAATGTCATTTGATACAGCAAGGCTATCATTGATGTCTTCGAGGTCATAAAATTTAAGCTCATTAATTGTTTTGTGTAAACATAAGAACATGTTTTAAAATTTTGCTAAATCTCATTACTTATGTTGTAATTCAATGGGACCACCCATTTTTTGGGAAATAAAATACCTAGTGTCTTTGAAAATTAATGAAAAATTGATCTTGTGGTCTAATATTTTTAACAACATAATTAATCTAAGTATTTATCCTAAGGTACCAATTATATTTATAACACAATAGACCTTAGGATAAAGACTTTTATTTTGTTTTAATTCAAAAATAAGTCCTTATGCCTTAAAAAATAGCTTAAATTTTTAACCTAAAGTCTCATCATGTTTATCAACATAATAAAAACTTAGGTTAAAGCCTTACACTAAGTTTACTTGTTATTTGGATCCCCTTTATATGTCCTCTAAAAACATGGCCTAAAATATTTTATCCTAAAATTTATGATTTGTTTATTAACATGAAATAAAATTTAGCCTAAAGTATTTAGCCTAATTCCCTTCTCGTATCCTATTACTAATTAAAATTCATTCACCTTGCAGGATCAATGACATATGCTTCATCATGAAGATTAATCAGACAAAGAGAAAATATCTAAAAAATCTAAAGCCTTTGATCTATTGGACCAATGGGATGCATCTACTTGGATCATGATCAATGGTCTAAGATTATTCATGAAAGGTGATTGGATAAAGAACAATAATCAATGACTATTCAATAGATCCTCGAGGGTTCATATGATTGACACATGGTGAGAGAACACTCAGTAATGGACAATAGAATCCAAAAGGCCCACAAAAGTGCCAAGTGTCAAAACCACGGGGCCTAACACAAAAATAAGCAAAATAAATCAAACCCTAAGATAATGATAAATGGTCTACATTGATCCATAAAAAAAGATCCAACGATCCAATGGTGTGAGTGAAAAGATGGATTTTCAAAAGACAATAGATAGTTCCTTTTAGACATTTATGAAAAAAGTCATGAAAGTTTCTAAATAGATGCCACACAAGTATAAAATGACAAAATTAAAGATTTGGTGGGCACAAAAAGGTAAATATACAAAGTTAGGGGTCTAAATCAAATATGAGGCATAAATTTTTTTAAGTACAATCTACCATCACCATTAAAGTTATAGAAATAACTAGTTTTCATACAAAGGGCCCTAATTTGAACTCTAATCAACCACATACAGTTTAGAAAGAGTCCAATTACTACTTAAGTGATAACAAACTGATCCAAAGGCCACTTGAATACCATTAGTGAGAAATTTTTAAGTTCCACATTCATGCTAGCTCAGATGCAATAACAAAAAGATGGGATATATTTATACTTTACTTTATATAATGAGGAAAGGGTATTTAAGGACACTAGATTTGATGTTGCAGTATTAAACACTAGAAACATGAAATAGTCTAAGATTTTTTGGACTATTGAGGAGATGTAATACATAAAAATGGAGGATTAGAAAAATGCTAAAATCCTACAGAGATACAATAACCTAGTCTCCATCTAGATGACCAAACTACATTATATTACTGTAAAACTTGAGATATTGCACTGCATCAATGTTATTACCCCCATTTTCATTGATTGTAAAGATGATCAAGATTGGATATTTCATGAGCATACTTTTAAAAAAGTAGAATATATTTACCCACTAGAATATGAAAGCTACTAAAAGATAGGAAAACCACATATAGACTTGCCCATAATTAGAGCATGGACTAGTAAGAATGACATGAATGCTATCCTTTGCCCATGGTTACTTATTGGTACCCATGTAATCTAAGACCCTTACAGGAATATTCAAATTGATTAATTTAAGGAAGTGATCAGAATAATCATGAGATTGTTAAATAGGTTATCTGGAGCCACTTTCACCTCACATGTTAATAATATTTAGGTGCCTTATATATACTTCATGGTAGAGAAGGGACTCACACCCCCTAATTGGTGATATGATTAACATTTTTTTGAAATAATAGTTCACATCCATCAAGAATAAAACCAATAATCAATTTTTCATGATGTCATATCTCCTAGATGCACTCTTTGCCACCACTAACATCCCAAGCATAAATAATTGGTCACCTAATGGGAGACATATTGTCTCCCATCACTATTCCAAGTTGCACATTTTCAATTTTAGACACAACATACAATTCATTTATGATTGTGTATATCCATCTTTTGTATAATTTATTACAAAGCTCCTTATGTGTAGGGTCAACCTTTTGATCAAGTAGTATGTGGAGTTAATAGGGGAAATTTGGTTATATCTAATTTTCATAATGATAATAATATAATTGACCCTAGTTCAACCCTTCAAACTACTTGTTCGTGTGCTAACCAAATTGGTAGAACAAGAAATTGCATACCAATTATTCAATGGTATATATGGTGTGTGCAAGTATAAAAGGAAGGGACTCCTTCACCCTATTCCTTTGACCACCAATAGAACTATGCTATAGAATTATGAGCATGTGAATGTCACCTCTAAATATAGGGATTCCTTTAACTCACAATTAGATGATCTGAGGTAATGGGACCCTCATAATAGGGTCACCAAACATTTGAGATCAAGAACAATGAATTAACCCTATGAGCATAGGCTAGGTGTTTATGACATGATGTAGATCAGGGCTAACAATTTCACAGAGGTATTATCTAGGTTAAATAAGCATAACATTAAGTTTGAGGTTAGGCTAGTTAGAGATGATAAGTCACTTGGAGAGATCTAGTTTTAGTTGCACCACTAAAGAGGAAGATGGAGTTGGCATTGGTCCTAGGTGAGAAGAAGAAGCCAAAGTTAACCTTAAATCATCCTTTGAGTGAGGATAACCTATTCAGTGATGTGAATCCCATCCATGGGCTAATCATCCCTAAATGGTTCATTTATGGGAAAATGTAGAAGATTTAAACATTATAACATTCATGGGCCCTAACCCAAATAGTCAACATCTCTATCCATGATGAGGTAAAGTCATGGATTGTGGATTTAATGAAGGAAGAAGATGAAAGGAGGACGACCACCATAGGAGGGTCAAGTGGAATTCAAATAGACACTCTTAGAGCATCATGTAACATGTATATGGAGATCTTAAAACCTTTAGAACTTACAAAGTCTTTAGTCAGTGTGTAATTTAATTCAAAAATATAAGGTCTAGAGAGGGTGACACCTAAGAAAACTATGGTTAGGAGGAAGGAGTACACCTTTAAAATACTTAAAACTTTTATAGACTTAACAAAATTTGGAGGTCAGGCACTTGGAAAACACCCAATTCATGAGGAAAACATAGTTAGATTGGTTGATGCCATTTCAACCCAACTAAAATCAAGCATCAAAGGACTATACCTGAATATTGATAAATCAGAGAAGAAAAAAGATAATCTTAAGAGATAGGCTATCTTATTAGTTCCTTATGAAATGATAAGGATGTTTGAAGCATCTTTCCATGAAATGTTCAAATATTTAAAGGAAATGAAGACAAGGTAGAGTCATTAACTCAGTAGGATGAAGTGGACAAGGGTGTATTATCCCAATGGTAGAATTAAAGAGATAAAATGGAGTTGATTAACATACTAGTTATGGGCCAAATACCTGGGTTCAAGACGATTAGCTTGGCCCATCTAAATTCAATTATGGGAATAATTATGGATAATATCCAAGGACTGAGTGAATGGTTAAATTACTTAGAGAGGATCGTAAGGGATGATTAAGAGTTGATAGGTAAGATTAAACATCTAAATTATACAATGATTACTAATCCTACCACACTTATCTCCCTGGGCATCATTGGAGATGATGAGTATAAGCATAGGGTCACCCTAGTTATGGAAGAGGTTAGGAGCAAAAGTTAAGGACAATATGGGAATGAAAATAGTAGGTTCATGGGCATGATCTTGACTATATAAAATAAAATTATTGAGGCAAGGAGTATTACTAATGTCATGGCCATAAATGATAAAAATTTTGACGACTTGGTAGACGAAAAGGATGAATATCTCTTGGATCCAACTGTCAACTTAAGGCAAGTCAATGAGAAACACCACAAAGCCATGAATCTCCTTCAATAACAATAGGGGAGATCTTTAGCATAGGGCCCACAATCTAACTAATAATATTCCACTTTATAATAACCTTATAATATTTAAAAAGTAGATTATTATTTTTATAATTTAATGTGCTAGTTTATTAACACATTTTCCTATAGGTTAGTCCACATTGAAAAAAGGAATGTATTGTATAAATATTTAAAAGGATATGTGTCCTTACCTTTGTGCATTTTGTAATATCATGATTGACTAGCATACTGCCTTAGTCTCCTATGAAAGGTAGTATTACCATTTTTGTAGAGAAAGTTTTTAGATCAAAAAACTAGTTTGTATACTAAGAACAATTAATACAAGAAAGGAATACTAAAATTTTTGTATAAAATATGTTTGTGTGAAGTTTTATATAAATTATCTATTTAAGGCTTACATACATGCCTCTCCATTCATTGGTTTTAGTCTTGGTCATCTAGAATCTTCCCAAAATGAGTTATCACCATCTACAGTCAAAATAACTCTTCTTTCCTACACCTTACACACTTGTCATCAAAATTGGATTTATTTTCCCATGAAAATAAATAAATTTGAGTTTGGATGTCTAAATTTGAATAGTTTCCATTGATTCTTGATATGTGTGTGTGTGTGTGTGTGTGTGTGAATACAAAGATGTTAAAATATGTTTATGATAGTTTAATTGAAAGATCTCAAATTAATTTCATTTCTCTTACTTCCCTTGTAGATGTGACACTGCTATTTATTTGTGAAGTAAATCTTTTAGTTGGATCTAGTTTCCTATTTTAAGTATTCCATCCTTTCCTTAGACAATTTCTTGGTACATGGTAAGATCTGTGAAGAATCTTTTCATGTCATGTATTTCTTTAATTGTATGTCTTAATGAAATATAAACTTTCTCATAATATTTGGATTGAAAATCATAACATCTTCTTTCTACCCTACCTTTATTTTTGATTCTTTTTGACCAAATCACACTACTTTAAGGTTCACTATAAATATTCATTTAGATTAAGCTTTAGTTTATAAATTGAACATAAATTCATTGATAATAGCATAGATCTCTTGTATTTCACTAGGTTTGGCCATGGTGGATCCCAACCACCAATCAATATAAATATTGTGGAACAATTCATTACTATGCCCCTATTTTGCCATAGGTAACTAGATTACCATAACCTACTACTCATGCTTTGAATTCTCTGAATTCTAAAATGAGAAGTGTTCTTTGGACATTAATAGCACCTATGATACATTTAGAAGCATCAACAAATCATAACTATTTTTTAGATTTTGGAAAGACCAAAATGAAGCAAGGAAGAAACTTCAACAAATGAGAAATTTTTAACAATAGTTAGACAAGTAAAAAGAAGATGAATTCCTTTTTTTTTACCCTTTGATCTCAAAAGCTCAATAATATAGGTGGGTCACTGAAAACTATTTTTTTAGATATTTTTGTTTGTTGTTATATTAAGTCAAACAGAATGGAACTATAAACAAATTATATTTTATCTTTTGTTTGATAGTTTTTTAGATAGTTTTCATATATTAATTTTAGTTAACATACAAAATGTTTAAAAAAATCAAAAGGAAATAAAACCATGATAATACTTGTAACATATTTTTTCTCTTTCACCTAAAGAAAGTAAAAGTGTATACATTTGAATCAAACGTAGTGGATTTTTAGATATTCATTATAATAATTTTATTACCCATCAAAATATCTATGAATTTTTTCAATTTTATACATTTATGGTTTCATTACTTCCAAAATATTATTTAAATTTTTAGGACCCAATGTTCATCCCTATTTATAATATTAATGCAATATCGTTTCTCCTACTTCATAATTGTTATCTTATTATATATCTAAACAATATATTCCATTATTACCTTCTTTCACATTAACTAGTAATAAACTACTACATTATTACCCTTAAAAGGTTTTAAAAAAATACTTTCTCAATAGTTTTCCCATAAATATAAATGTTTGTAGTAGATAAGCCCATCCATTCTAAATTATTTATGTATTATCCCACATATCATTATAATTATTAATAAATAATATGTAGGTTTTTCATATTTTAGAAACCTAAAAAAGGATATTTATGAATACAAAAGTGTAACATTAATATTTGTGTACTATGTCAATTATTGATAAAAATTTAAAAAATATTAGAAATTTTTTCATCTTATGGTCGTTCTAATACTTCTATTTATCTTCATTTAATGTCTATCCTCTCTCTCATTTATAATATAATTTCAAAGGAGAGAAATTTTACATCAAATTTAAATTTCAGTTTGGACACTTATAAATTAGTTCATCCCGTGTAAGAAACTATCTCCCCTTTCTAATATAATTCTAGAGTGGAGAAATTTTATATTAAATATCGATTTTAGTTTAGAAACCAATAAATGTAATTTATCCAACTTATAATATTGATGCAATGTTTTTCTTAATTCTTATATATTATCTCATTATGTATAAAAATAATAATTTTTTTTTACCTTATTACCCATTTAAAGTTAAATATTTACTACATTGTTACCATTAATAGATTGATAAATCAAAAATACTTAGTCAATGGTATGATCCCACATGACAATTAAGCTCATTTTATTCACAATATTTAATTATGAGCATATACATATTAAGGATTTTGTCTAGAATAATATGTGATTTTTAAAATATTATATACAACTAAAAATGTAACCAATCCTTTTTATTCATATACTTATATATATTTATCATGTTTGTGTAATTATTGATTATTAGTTTGAATTAAATATATCTGAAGTATTTGTCATATGACAAGGGTTTGCATCCTTCTCACTATCTTCATTTGGTTCTTATTCCTCTCTTATTTTCTATTTGATCCTTGAAGAGAGAAAAATAATATTGAAGTTGGAAGTCAATTTCCATGCCAATGGGTCAAACTCAACCCTTCTTAGAATATTAATGTAATATATTTTATCTTACTCATTTGTTCTCTCAATATCCATGAATTATGTACTACATTGATACATTATATCACCTTTAAAATTATTAACCTACTAATTTATTACCCATAAATGGTTATCTAATGAAAAATACGTGTTCAAAAATATTCATGTAAATACAAATGTGTATGATAGGTAATCCCATATACAATTGATAATATTTATGTAACTTTTTAGGTAAAGTATAAAAATTATATTGAATAATATATTGATTGTTGTATATAATAGACATTTATATATATCCCTTAGATAATTATAAGTCATAAAACTATATGTAAATAAATTTATTACAAATTTTAATTATTAGTCCAAATTAAACATTATTGAAGTATTTTTAATTTCATGATGTTCCTTATTCTCTCTCTCATTTCTCATCTAATCCCTATAGAGAGAATTATAATATTTAAAACTATTACAAAATTTAAATTATATTGTATTACATCCCACTTAATATATTAAGCCTCCCTCTAAGATATTATAATTAAATTAATAGCATTTCAAATTATATATTATTATTTTTAAATAAATATTAAAGTGTAATATATATATATATATATATATATATATATGTATGTATGTATGTATGTATGTATGTATGTATGTATGTATGTATTTATGTATGTATGTATGTAGTATTAATCTTGACTTTGATAACTAATGGTAATATCAAAATAAAAAACACATATATAATACCATAATTTATGTCTATTCTAATTTTTAATTTATATTATTATTATTAAAAATATCATTTAAAAAAGTATTTTATTAAAATTTGAATTAAAAATAATATCTAAAAATATAAGAGTGAATTATAGAGGCAAGAAAAATTTAGATGGGTTTTGGGATAAATAGCATCATAAGTAGTAGTGATGACCTAATAGAGCCAAAAGGATCTTGTGATCAATCTATCAATGGAGAGGTAGATGGTAGGTCATGATAGGGTGTGAGGGAAAAGAAAACTAGGATAGAGATAAATCATGGCTTGGATGTGTTGGTGGATACATATAAGTCAAAACCTAGTTTTGTAGTGGTGAATATGTGTCCTACTTATTTTTGCTTTGGCATCTTCCATAAATAGATTTTATGTAGTTGGAATTTGCATATGGGAAACAAACAATGAGTCTAGATATAAATCCATTTTTAACATATATTCAATAAGGGATTCCCTAAGGAGTTCCAAGAAGCACAGTTATAAAGATCGCATGGTTATGGAGGAGTTTCATCAACGTGCCTCATATGCAGACATAGATTAAGTGAAAATAAGGAATAAATATTTAGTACTAGCATTAGTAAACCCTATTATTAATTTTGAAAACATGTACCTAGAAGTAATTGAGGATATGAAGGAACATTTATCTAAATTTGAAATGATACAAAAATTTGAGGGTTTTTGGTCTTCTCTTTCATATCTCCATACTTAGATTATGGATAATTGAAAATAATTTATAGATGGCAAAATTACTGTTCACCCTTATGTAAAAGTTATTTTCATTACTATTTTTGAATCTATAACTGAAAAATATTTTGTGTTTAATAATTCATGATCTTAGGAGACACATTGGCTAGTGTAAAAACTCTGGTATTCTAGTTTAACTGTCATACCAAAATGTTTAACATAAAACCTATTCAGGTCCATTTTCCAAACATTCTCCTATAATTTTGGAATGAGGAGGTTCTTAGAGTTATTAGAAATGTTGTTGGAAATTTTTGGTATCTAAATTCAATGACTATTAAGCAAAACCATTCCACCTATGCTAGATTTCTTAACTATGTTGATCTCTCTAAAGAACTTCCTACTCATACGGAGTTGGTTGTGAGGATAAAAACATGGGTACAACCAATAGACTATGAAGACCTTCATTTTATGCCACAAACAAATGTTTCCTCACAAGACATCTTATAAACTATTGTCCTAAAATAAAACATAAGAGAGTAAATAATTGGTGGGTGGATGTAAAGGTAGACCATTTTATAGTAGAAGGAAATACAGATTCAAGGGAAAATGAACCACAAATTTTAGAAAAACTAGTTGAGTTATTGGTCAAATGTGGGGGGTCTATGGTCACGAAACCTAATTAAAAAGAGACACCAAATTTAGAGTTGCAAAAGAATGAGTAGATTTTAGCAATGCATTTTGAAACTGACATAGATGAAATCCTTAACATGCCTTTAGTGAAAGGATTAACAAAAGTTATTACAAACCAATGTTTAGAGGTAGCTTTGGATTTATCTATCCCCATACTACCAAATTTAGAGGAGGGGAATGGATGGAAGATTATGAAAGGAAGAGGCAAAAAGGTACCAAATTCATTAATTATGTCTCTTTTTTTAATTTGATAAGGTAAAAAACTAGGTTTTATAGGGATCCTAGAACCTTTAAAGTGAAATACATAAATTATCAACAAGACAATATGAGGTTTCCAAACCAAAGAATTAAAAATCCACTATACTAAATCAAAATAAAGGAAACCAAAAATAATAAACTGATATTAGGAGAGAGATCCCACTAGTGGGTCTTTAGCATCCTTATATTTCTTCACTAGGATGTCTTACTTAACCTTTGAAATCTTAGCTTATGTGTGGTTTCCTGGTCCTTTAACTACTTCTCCAAGAAAGATCATATAATGTCTCCTTAATGTTTGGACCTATAAGGGAGTCTTCTTTATGGTGACCACCTTGGGGGAACTAGGTGTGAGGGATCCCAAGGTCTTAGGTGATTATTTTATAGGGGTCTAATTAAGTTTATGAGATTGGATGAAAGACTAAACTATAGACTCAACTTGTCTATGCACATCATTCCAATCTTATATAAGCTTGGTGAGGGTTGCCTCTTCCACCTTGGAGTTGAACTTCTCTGGTTATACCTTATTACTTTTCATCTCCTCTAATAGAATGGATTTACCCTTCTCGATAGTCTCCTCAAAATTTCCCACATTGAGGGTAATCGACTTAGGTTTGGGTATGAAAATATTGAGGGGAAGGTCATTTATAGGATATTTAAAAATATTGGCCTAAGTGGTGATTTTAAAGGGTTGGTAGGATCTTTATTTAATGAGTCCTCTTGGGAATCCTCCCTAGTAGAGGATCCACTTGTGGGAACCTCTCGATCATGAAGGGTTTGGTCATACTTGACAAGGATAAGGATCAGCCCTCAGTGGAGGATAGGGTTAGTCTCATTTAAATGATGAGTAAAAGTTGTGATTGTAAGATATTTAAGAAGAAATATAGGAAGAGTTATCTTATAACCAATTAAGTGATTCAATAACAAGAAGTGGTGGGAAGAAATTAGAGTGTATTTAACTTTAAGGGTCATATAGTTCATAATCTAGAGATATATTTTAGGATAGTGTCAAGAAAGGTCTATCCATGGGAATCCTTTCTTTTCAATATTCACAAATTCATTCATCTATAAGAATCTTTATAGAAGCTCATGTTTCTTTGTTTAGAATTTTAATGCCTTATTCCATTCATAGGACAGAGTGGTTACCTCTCTAATAAATTACCATGTCACAATGATTCTTATACCATTAATGGTCACCTTATTTTGTTCCAAGATTGTCTAAAACCATGGAACACTTATTCATTAATCTCTATGATTCTCTCTATAAAATCTATGAGGCCCATTCATTTTAGTTTCTTCTACACTTTTTTTTGTCCTCACACTTTTATACAAGAAATGAATTCAATCCTTTCCCTATCACCTCTCACTAAAGTGGTGTTAATAGAGCCAAGGTGAGCAATTGGAAAGTTTTGGATGGAATGATTTTGAATAATACAAATGGAGTTTGGGAAACTAACTAATATAAACTTATAAAAATTATGCCTCATCCTATAAATATAATTTTGGATCATCCTAATTAAAATCCACCCCTTGGATTATATATTATATGCATATGGTGATATTATGTTTCAATAAACCAATGCTATTTCATCACACAAGGCTTTGATGACATTATTAGGAATATTTTTTGCATTGTGTTTTTAGGATGTTATTAATTATGTCTCTTAAAGATCAATTAGAAAACTAAAACAAGAGAGTATTTCTTCATTTAATTTTGTTACATTAGTCATTTTATGATCTAACTTCATGGCCACTACTATTTTGTTGCATTTTCAATTTTGAGGGTATTCCTTAAATCCCTCTATTGGTTGTTCTTGGGCTGCGTTTGGGATAGTTGCAACCCTTGGTTTTCCTTCTTGTTTCATGTTTTATGGGAATTTTTTTAACCTTTCTTATTTGTATGGTCTTATAAGGTATGATATCCTTACTCTAACCTCCCCTTTAACCTATATATATATATATATATATATATATATATATATAATATGTAAATTATTTATAATTATATAATAAAATTTAATATAAATTTGGTTTAATAGACATACATTTCTTTTAGTAATATATTAGAATTATATTTTTATTGTGTTTATTTTTGTAGATATATATATATATATCTACAAAAATAAACACAATAAAAATATAATTCTAATATATTACTAAAAGAAATGTATGTCTATTAAACCAAATTTATATTAAATTTTATTATATAATTATAAATAATTCAAATATTATATATTTAGTTAAATTTTATTAACACTAAATGTTTTCAATTTACCTTCTATTCGAATTCCCACTCATCTTTTGTAAAAAGGTTTAATGTAATAAATCTTAAATACATATTTTTCTAACTTTTAAATGGGAAAAAAAATTAAATGGGTGAAAAAAAATTAAGAATTTTAAGTACTATCTTGAAAAAAAGTTTAAATTATCTCTTTGAATTATCAAATTATATTATATCCAAACTCTCATTATATTATCATTGTAGTCTATCTCAATATCTACATATCATATATCAATATTTCTTAAATCTACATTTAAATTTGAATCATGAAATAATTTGATCAAATTATTTATTTACATTATCAAATTGGCTTGTTATCCAATATATCATTATATTATCATTGTATTATATAATATATAGATAATATCATTTTAATATATTTAAATATCTATATAACATACATCCATATTTATTAAATCTATATTTAACATTGAATTAACAAATTATTTGGTCTGTATGATAAGATTACAATGTTGCATTTTTTATTAAAAGAATACATTTAAAATCCCTAAAATATAATTTTTGATGTGATTTTTATGCAGCCAATGAAAAATGTATAAGGTATCCTCTAACATTTTAAAATCAATTAAAATGTATTCACTCCAAAGCACACATTTTAGGGTGTTGAGTTTTATAAACAACATGTTGGTGGATTAATAGTGAGCAAGGTATACTATTTAGCAAAGGTGAATTTGGAGACATGGGTGAAAATATATATACTAAATATTGGTGTAATGATGATGGTTATACCTAAGGTAGGAATTAAAAAGAAACTCAAAAAGGAGGGAAATGTAGGGTAGGAGATGAGGCTTGTGGACCACATTAGATGAAAATTTTCAAGACAAGTACTTTAACTTAAGTAGGATAAGAAATTAGAAGCATAATTTATACCATAATTTTTTGTAACTCACTAACAATAAAATGTGGTTAGTAGTCAAAGGGAAAAAATAAAACATACTTAAACACATGAAATCAAAGATTACCACATTTGTTAGATTATAATAACACATCTATGACGGGGGATTATGATTTATATACAAAATATATTGAGATCATCTATACATTAATATGAATTATTCTAAATAAAATATAACTCATACACAACCAAATAATAAGAAACTAAGATGATAACATTTCTTACATAATCCACAAATTGGAGAAGAATCTAGATTTGCACATCAAGACTAAGATTGTAGAACTTATTCATAATTTCCTATTATATCAACAACCAAAATTATCTTCCATGTGAAATAGGAGGATACAAATATAAATAAGTTTCAGATGGTCAAATTCTTATTTATCAAGCATAGTCTAAAAAATACAAGTCCAAAAAAAACATTGTATGCTAATCTCAAGGAAAACATGCATGTGTAACATTGATCATTCACAATAAAAAATTTCATATATAAATATAATAGACACATGTTAAATAAGTTTTAAACTAATATTTCCAACTAAACTAAACCATGAAATTGCATATGTATAATTAGGAGGTGTTGATGTGTCACTACTATAAAAATTAAACAATGACATAGTCAAAGTAGGAGGTAATGTGGATGGAGTTGGATTTGTAATTAGAGTTACAATAGATACATGCACTAAAACTAATGATAATCCCAAATTAATTGCTAAAAGTGGGACATAAGCTAGTCTAGTCTAAGTATGCACCATTATATAACTAGAAGTTAATCAATTTGAGGTGGGGTTGGAATAAACCTTTCAACTATTGTTACTTATTTTGTTGCTTTTATCTGAATTTAAAATACATGAATCCCTTATAAGTTGATCTATATGGTCTCAAAATTTAGTAAAGATCTTTTTAATTATTGAGGAAGTTTGTCCATCAATTTTTTATGTATATATAATGTACCTCAAATCCCAACATGTACTGACTGAATCCCAATAACTTTATCTCTTTCAAAATTTATAAACTACATTAGTCAATATTTAATTCTATAAAAAAACCATTTCAATCTCTTCTTTGAACTTGTTCAATGCTACTTACAAAAGATTCTCAAAAATGGGCCTATGCACTAGCTGCCCTTGTGAAGTG
The DNA here is from genome assembly GCA_037957365.1 of Torreya grandis. NCBI lineage: Eukaryota > Viridiplantae > Streptophyta > Pinopsida > Cupressales > Taxaceae > Torreya > Torreya grandis. Next base: position 69,384 of record JARHVA010006752.1, on the reverse strand, counting down.
ATTATTTCAACAAATCTTAATTATGTTAGGATAGAAATAAATCTTACTTGGTAGCTTGAAAAATATTGGAATAGAGTTTTAATCTCTTGATATTACTCAAGTATGTTGTCCCTTTTAGCTATAATATAAATTTATGCCCTAACAGGTTCAAATGTTGTCATTAAATTGATGTGGGCGTAAGATTTATTTCATGTTTATTTACTTATAAAACAAAAATTTCCATTAATGTATTTTGTTGAAAATTTTAATAATGTATCCCACTTTAGTTTGAGAGGTGGAGTTTTTGGACCTTATTAAAATAATGGTGTCAAAAATATTCCTCCTTATTGCCTATACACTATCCACTATCTCTTTGAAGAATTTAATGTAATGAAATCTTTCTTCCTTTGTATTTATTAATCAAAATTCATGAAAATTTCCTTAATTACCCCTCCTATTTCATACATTAAATTGTAATAATATTATTTTATGCTATAAATTTTTCAAGGACTCAACATATTTCCATATTTACATTATATAATTTAATTCTTCTAAAAGGGTCATATCATAGTTGTTGAAATAATCAACAATTTTTGAAATAATATTTTGTCCCAATTTTGTAGTTTTACATCAAATGTCCATGTTCATATGTCATTTATTATTTATAAAATAAAATAAATATGTTTTCAAGAAAATTTTAATCTCCAACTTAAATTTAACCAAAATTTTATAAATATTTGTTAATAATATAATTCTAATGAGATTTGGATGTTTATTTCTTGACCCTAAAAATTTACTATTTTCAAATAGATTGTAAACAACATTAATAAATTATCTAATTTATTATACAATTAATAAAATAATATTTATTTCTTATGTTCATGTTAGAGAAGCTATCCAATTCATTTGTCCCATCAAATGATTTTATTGGTTCTGCACTTCATCTTATTTTATTTTCATACTTTATAATGTTTTTCAATACTTTAAATTTATTAGGACATGTGTTGAACATAACCTATAAAAAAAATATGTGTTGTAGATGGCTTCATTTTCTTCAATGTACGAAATAAAAAACTTATAAAAATTATCAAATTTATTATATAACTAAAAAAAACATTTATTTCCTATGTTCATACTAAAGAATATATCCAATTTATTTGACCTATCAAATGCTTTTATTAATAATGCAATTCATTCTTTTCATGCTTTCTAGTGGTTTTAGACATTTTAAGGGATGTTCTAAACACAACCTATAAAAAATTTGCCTTGTATATGTGTTTTCCTTTTCATAAGATATATATATATATATATATATATATATATATATATATATATATATATATATATATATATATAATTTTCAAAAAGCATACTAGTTTTATCAAAATTTTCCATTCTCTTTCTACACTTCTTTGTCAACACAGATGATATTTCAAAATATTTATTTTTAATTATCATTTTTTGAGTAGTGAGAATATGTTTCCCATATCTAATTTTGAACATCACTAAATTATTTTGGCTAGTATATATATAGCTTTTTTATATTCATAGAACATTTTTTTCATCTGACATATGGGATAAGTAAATTATCCTTCATTGATAATTTATCATTTATTACCATACGTTAGATAATTTCCTCTACCGACTTTGTGATTAGGTTTATATTCTTAGTGGATTCATGTAAAATATTTAAAGGTTCATATATAATTGAATGTGTAATATATAGGATAAATGCATGGTTAAATTAATTCCTTGTGTTTGTGTCATTTGGTTGTATTTTTCTCTTTAAAATATATTATGGTTTTATATTATACATCTCTTATAATTGATTTCTTATTATATATATTAGATAATTGCGACTAAACGGGGTAAAAATTTATTGAAAGAAACCAGAAAGCAAACAATTACATGCCCAGGTCTTGCTCAAGAAGTTGAGCCAGAACAGGGGTTAGTCTATCAGGAAGCATTTGATGGTCCTGGATACACCAGTCCGGGCCGTACTCGGAAGCCCATTTTGCCAAACCATCGGCAACACCATTCCATTCCCGGGGAATATGTTTAAAGGAAATAAGCTCCAAAGAGGCACTAGTCTGCCGGATCTGCCTAATCACCGTGGCCAAATGCCAATCCGTACCATCAGTATTGTCTTTGTTCAACAGGTTAATAATTACTTGTGAATCGGATTCACAGAGCACTCTGAAATACCCAAGCTTACAGCAGCAGTAGAGCGCTTCTAAAATAGCAAGCGCCTCCATCAGGTTGTTAGTGTACACCCCTTTGTGGATGGAGAATAAAAAACACAGCTCCCCCTTGTCATTTCTGCCAACACCACCAATACCGGCAGGTCCAGGATTACCCCTGGAGGAGCCGTCCACATTTACCTTAAGACACCCTTCAACAGGGCGAGTCCATCTGCCCGCGCGGCTCAATGGGCACACCGTCACACGAGTCCTGTGCGTAGGACGCGGACTGAGCAGGGGAGCGTCGCTGCCAGGCCTCGTAGGGGAGAGGCGACTGAGAATAAGACTGGAGGCTGGGTCAAGGTCTGACGAATTACCATAATTCACAAGCAGCGTCTCCTGCAAGGCCGTGAGAATTCTCATCCATACCATCCTAACAACAGCGCAGGACTCTTTAAAGATACGCCCATTTCGTTCAATCCAAATATTCCAAACTATGAAAGCAGGCCCAATGGCCCACGCAGCCTGCAGTATCGAAGCTTTGCTAGGAGGGCGGCCCATACTCTGCCAAAACTCAGTTAAAGAAGTGGCATGGCAACAGGAGCATCCCCAGGCCGCCCACCACAGATGCCAAAGGTTCCTAGCAAAGGAGCATTGAAAGAACAGATGCCCAACATTTTCCTCACTGTCCCTGCACAAAACACACATTGACGGACCCTGGTAGCCTCTTCTGCATAGATTCTCCCAAGTAAGACAGCGGCTGTAGGTGAGAATCCATAGGAAGAAGTTACATTTCGGCCACACCGCAGAATTCCAGATTCTCTTACCCCAAGCAAAATCAACATCCCCAAAAGAATTCTTAGTGAGGGCCTGATATCCCGAAGACACCGAGTACTGACCCGTAGCATCACCTCCCCACGCCAAAGTATCACTATCAAGCAGGGAGCTGCATTTTCTCCCACCGAGGATAAAAGCCAGCTCCTTACGAAGATCCTCTGTCCCTCCCGGCGGCCACTCAGTCTCAGACTTCCATCTAAAGGCAGTAAAAGGCCCCAATTTGTAGGCCACTTTGTAAATATCAACAGTGGCCCAGCCAGCATTGAGAAAGGCATCACACAAAGGTTGCAGATGGGGATGCGAGACACGAATAGGTGGAGCCCCGTCCCAGGAGTCCTCCCAAAACAAAGCTTCCGAGCCTCTGTTACAGATCCAAAAAAAACTGGGTTGAACCAGCTGGGCTCCAAGTTTAAGGGTGTTCCACACCATAGATCCTCTTCCCTCAAGGGGCAGCCTGGGAATCTCCTTCGGATCAGCACCATGGCAATACTTGAGAGACAAAATGCGGGCCCAAAGCTGGGTTTGACAAGTACACCACCGCCAATACAACTTAGCAGCAAGGGCCTGGCTAGATAAGATAGCCGATCTTAGCCCCAAACCACCATCCTTCTTGGGCCGGCAAACAATGCTCCAATTGATCAGACTCCATTTCGAATTCCTGAGATTACCGCTCCAAAGAAACTGCCGTGACAGAGCATCATACTCCTTAAGGAAGTACAGGGGCGCAACCTGGATCATGCAGCGATAAGTGGGAAGAGCTTGAATTACAGATTGTAAAAGCGTCACTCTCCCAGCCATCGTGAGCCATCGGTGTGTCCAATGATTTATCCTCTGTTTTAGTTTATCAAGAATATTCTGCCAAAAGTGTCTGGGCTGCCTACCAGCCACAATGGGAATCCCCAGGTAAATCACGGGGAGAGCCTGAATCTGAAATCTGAGAATATCAGCAATCCTCCTCTGAATGGCCTCAGGAGTATTGAAAAAGAAGATAGCTGATTTGTGCTCATTAACCCGTTGACCAGAGGCCGCAAGATACACATTAAGAGTATTCCGGAGAGCTTGCGCCTCTCTAATCCGGGCTTGGCCAGCCAGGATGGTGTCATCCACAAATTGAAGGTGAGTCATCTGGGCAACCTCATTTCCCCACTTCCAACCATGAATCACCTTTTGAGAGGCCTGATGCTTAATGTAGCGGCCCAAACCTTCAGCAAGAATGATAAACAGATAAGGAGATAACGGGTCTCCCTGGCGGAGCCCTCTAGACGCCCCAAATAATCTGGAAGGCTCTCCATTAATGAGGACAGAATATGAAGGAGTAGTAACACAGCTGAAAACCCACCTAATCCAGTCATGGCCAAACCCAAACGCTAGAAGAATTTTCTTCAGAAAACCCCACTCAGCTCTGTCAAATGCTTTGGATAAATCCAGCTTAATGAACATCCCCCTCTCCTGAGAAAAACTCATGGAGTGGATTGCTTCCGAAGCCATCACAACACCATCCAAAATTTGCCTACCGACCACAAAGCCCCCCTGTTCTTCCGAGATAATCAAGGGCAGCCATACCTTGATTCGCTCTGCAATGAGTTTGGTGATAATTTTGTAAACCGTGTTACAAAGCGCAATAGGTCTGAAGTGGTCCAACTTATTAGCCTGCCTCTCCTTTGGAATCAGAACCAAGAAAGTAGCATTGAAGGCTTTAAGCAAATCCTTGTTAAGGTAAGATTCTTGCACAACATCAAGCAGGTCCTGGCAAATAATACTCCAGAACGCTTGATAAAAGTCAGCCGGAAAACCATCAGTACCAGGGGCCTTACCTTTGTGCATACTAAAGACAACTCTCTCAACTTCAGCCAAATCAATCGGTTTCATAAGCTCATCATTCATCCTAGGCGTAATAAGGGAGGGGATGCAGGCCAAAATTTCCCGTTCCTCAGAATCAGCAAGAAGCGGGACACCAGAGAGGAGCTCCGAAAAAAATCTAACCGCTTCCGTCGAGATGTCGGGAGATGAGGTGATTCGGGTACCATCCGGAGCATCCAGAGCAGCAATGAAGTTCTTGTTGCGCCGGGCCTGAACTGACTTGTGGAAGAAAGCTGTGTTCCTGTCTCCTTCCAGAAGCCAATCATTACGGGCTTTCTGTTTCCAGAAGATTTCTTCGCGGAGCTCCCATTCAGATAGCTCATTAAGAGCTACAAATTCAGCCCTGTGAAGATCTTCTGTAAGGCCAAAGTCAAGGATTTGTCTGGAGACAATATTCAGCTGCTCCTGAGCTCTTTTCTTCATAACATGAAGATTCCCAAAGCTGTCCCTGTTCCATTCCTGTAACTTCCGCTTCACAAACTGTAATTTCTTGGCAAAGGAAAACATGGCAGTCCCATATGCTGGTTTCCCCTGCCTCCACCAGTTGGTCATAAGGGAGTGAAGAGAAGGATCCCGAAGCCACATAAGTTGAAACTTGAAGGGCGGTTTCTTTGGTCGGGGAATGTACCTGGTGGTCATCTTAATGGGCCAATGATCGGACCCTTGCCAGTCCAGAATTTCGGAAGCCAAGGAGAAAGCACTGGAAAGCCAAAAACTAGATAATAAAAATCTATCAAGGCGTTCAGATATTGCATCCTTACCTGACCTTCGATTGCTCCAGGTGAACAGCCCATTGGATGGCTTGATGTCAGCAAGGCGCAGCCTGTCAATGTTATGTCTAAAAAGCTCCGAAGACGGCTCTAATCGTGGGATCCCTCCTCTTTTTTCATCCAGGCTTAGAATGGCGTTGAAGTCACCATTAACAACCCAAGGCAGAAAGGGAAACAAACTCCGAACATACTGCAAATGAGCCCAAAGCTTGTGCTGTCCTGAGATATCCCCTGGCGCATAGACATTAGTGAGCAGAAACATTTCCCCACACTCTGGGGAGGAAGCAATCATGGAGAGTGACGAGCCGCTAGCCAACCAGTGAAGAGGGGTGATCTTCTCGGGATCCCAGCAGATTGCAACTCCTCCGGCACTACCACGAGCTCCCACACACTGACAGCAGCCCCGAGCCCAAAACCTCGGCATACAGCTAAAAATAGCCTCCACAGAAAGCTTCGTCTCTTGTAAACACAGAATATCAGGATGATGATCCCGTACCAAATTCCGCATAGCTCTTTGCTTGGGGGTACTATGCATTCCCCTCACATTCCAAGACAGAAGAATCATTGGGTGGGTTGGGTGAAATGTTCATCCAGGGTCCTAACCGCCCCTGATTCAACCAATAAATCACCTGTACGTTGGATTTTCTCTTGATCTTTTCGACGCCCTGCTTTAGATAGATTGGGGCCAGAAGGTTTCTTGAGAGGTCTCTGGATCAGTCCCAGAGCAGGCAAAGAGCTCTTGAGCTTTCCGGGAGTATCCGAAACTTTAGCCAGATCAGCCCATCGGATATCCGTACTCTGCTGGTCTGGCAAGACAGCCAACGCCCCTTCTTCAGGGACCACCTCCATTTCTCTAATTGTCTGGGACTCCAGGCCTTGGGGTTCACTGGGCAGCTCAAATGACCCTCTAGCCACCCCTGGACCCTCCAGCTCCTCCTGAGGAATACCATCCTCTATAGCCATGCTATCCAAGGTGTCAAAACGATTAAATCCAACCTCAAGAGTTCTGTCCTGGTTTCTACGCTGTTGCCCACGGCCCTTTACCCGTCTTCGAACTTGGATGAAACCATCATTGTCTAGCCCATTGGAAACAGACTGGTCCTGGGTTGGATTACCTCTAGAAGAATGTGATTTGCCTTTCACCGCACCATCTGTAGCTGACTTTATTGATCCCGATTGGGCCACCTTTCCTTCATCATTTCCTCTGATAGTATCCTCAGCAATGAGTCGAGCCACTTTGGGGCATTGGCGGTGCAGATGTCCGTAGGCATGGCAAATCCGACATCTGAAGGGAATTGCCTCGTAATCAATTTGTTGCAGCCAGGATGAACCTCCCATGCAAATTTCCAAGGCGTCCGGGAGAGGATTATTCAGGTCCATTTCAACACAAATCCGAGCAAAAGAGATGAGTTTTCTGTCCAGTGATTGGTGCGCTATTGCTATAGGCACCCCAAGAAGAGCAGCTAATTGACGGAGAATGTCCTCCCGCCAAAACTCCAAAGGGAGCCTTGGAAGGCGAACCCACACAGGCACCCGAGAAGGTAAGTCCTCTGCTGAATTGAATCCAGCATGCCAAGGCTTGATAAACAGACCAATTCGATCGAAAAAATATGGTCCTCCCTCAAAAATCCTGTTCCTGTCAGAAACAGAGGAGAAATTGACAAGGAAGTAGCTGTTGCCTGCCAGCATTAACTCCATATCTCCCTCCACTTGCCAAGTACGGCGCAACCACGCTTCCAGGGTCGACTGGGAAATCCTGATTCCCATGAACTTGCAGATCAGGGTATGCCCTGAGAAATATTCTACTTCTTCTTTGACCGATTCAACAGGGATAACCAGGACTGGTCTTTCCTGCGCCTTAGGGAAACAGCCATTAATCTTAACAGACTTGGGTCTTCCATTTTCATAAACCTGCTCCTTACCTTTTCCAAGCTCGTCCAGCTGTGGCCGCGAGCCTCCTGAACCCTCGCCTGGGCCGTCCCTCTCACGCCCGCCAAACGCAGCCATTTTCGAGCCAATTCGTCTTAAGATAATCTATATATATTAGATAATTAATTTCATTAGATTTTTATAATTAATATGGTTTCATGATTACATATGTTTACATTTTTTGACTATACTGTTTGATAATATTTCTATTTGATTTTATATGTCATTATTTCAAACATTTTATAATTTTCTTTTCCAATTTCATGATTTATATCATTCATTTATTAGTAAATATTTCTATTATGATTTGTTTCTATTTGATATTCATATTAAGGATTAATGTTATATTGCAAAATATCTCTTGTCCATCTTTCCTTCTTACATTAAGGTATATTTATTACCCATCATTTCCTTTTTTTGGGTGCATATCATTTTCCCATTCCTTTCCAAAAATTTATATTATATTTTTTATGCTTATATATATTAATATCTAGTTATTAATAATATTAGATAATCATATATTTTTAAGATTATATAGATGAGTTACAAATGTTTTTATTAAATTATTATATGATTTAAATTTATCCATGGTTTTTTATTTTTCAACATTTTTCAATTGGAGTTATGAACACTTATAAAACACACACAGGGTTCAATATTCTCTCTCATTTAATTTTTATCTAGATAATCTAATTTATATGCATAATATACATGCACAACCAAGCTTGCACACCTAGTGATATTAGAACGTGGGTGGCAATGGACACAACCAAACCACTTATACATGATGCAAATAATTATTTTCTTTTTATGTGAGTGATATGCATCAACACATATAATAAAAAATGGGTTGTATATAGTTTATATATTATATATTTTATTAAATTATTACAATAAATTATACATAGTTCAATATGTTACAAATGTTATCAAGATATTATAGAGAGGTATAAAATGATTTCTTCTTAAACCATGAAGTAATTTTTATTAACTTGATAGGGTCAATAAGGTTCATATTTTAGATATTTTGCTATATAATATGGATAGTTAAAACTTTGATAGTTAAATAATTATTAAAATATGAAAGCATGTTAACATACCATTAGGTACATTTTTTTATGTTATTAGATAAATGATTTTGAGGATGGAGCTATGAACTAGATAAGTGAGGGTTTTGATAATTTGGCCTCCAATCAAAGAAAAGTTTTTAAAAAATGGAACCACAATAAAGTGGGTTTGGATGCTCCACTAACCTTTGCGTAGTATAGTTAGAGGGTTTTAAGGCTCCTACACCCTTACCAAGAACCAGAAAGGTTTGAAGGCTCTCACAACCTTTACAAAGCACATCTAGAGGGTTTTAAGGCTCCTATAACCATAACAAGTAGAAAGATGGTTTGGAGGCTCCCACAAATATATTAATTCAAAATATTTATTTTAATATTTCAATAATATAATTAACCATACTTTTATAAATTTATTTATGCATTAATATTATTAAAAAAATTATATTTATCAATAGGTACACTAAAAATGTTGATTAGGAACATTGATGATCATTTATGGAATCTAATTGGAAATAAATGCATTAATATAAACAATGAGGAGACCTAATTTATCTATTTTTGGAATATAATATAAGTTAACATGTATGCCATCTTTACTTTCATAATATGTTGCTATTGGGTAATTAACATCATGTATAACATCCATGTATAACTTAATGTGTATTCCATCTTTACTTTCATAATATGTTCCTATTAGGTAATTAACTCCATGTATAACATACAGGGAGGGATATGACTAGAGTAAAAATAGTATCAATGGTTTTTAGTTAACATTAATGTATATACATATATATTACAATTAAAATGGATGTAATAAATCATATAAATAATTAATTTTGATAAAATATTTATAATTTTAATGTTATTATATTTTTTTTCAAAATTAGTAATTGTTTATAATTTTTTTGTTGATGCATTTTAGGTTTTGGTTGACCTAATTTAACCTTTTTTAAATTATAATTCCCTTGTGAACATATTTAAACTTATATTTTTTTACCCCAACATATACAAAGAAACCTAAAAACTCATTGATATCCATTTTATAATATTTTATCACCCTACATACCATCATAACAACTTCATAATGGTATTTCCATGTTTTATTCTTGATTATCAATTTTTTTACTTCCACAGTACTAACCTATGCTAAGATAATGTCACAATTTTATTTAAATAATACTATATACTCATAAATACCCTAATATATTTTATATAATAGTTAGATACATTGATTATAAACTCATTATAATTACAAGGAATATATTTATATATTCTCATATTTTTAGATTAGAAAAAGAAAATACTATGAAAGGATCATGTTAAGGTCAACATACCCCCATTCTTGAAAAATAGGGACCCTTATGCATACTTTGAACCTTAACACTGAAAGCTTGATATCCTACAAGGTTATTAGAATTTGAATATCATCCATGATTAAAATTTTCTCACTTATTACTAGTTTTTATTTAACCTTGCTTAATTTTGATAGTAGTTAACCCTCATGTCTTAAGTTATAGGTTTCATTGAGCTCTTATCAATGGATCATACTAGGATGTTCATGATTTTGTCCTTGTTCATGATTTGGATGGCTTTTGGTCTGTAATATCTCATGGTTGGATTCATGTTTTAAAACAATCCTTTAAAAAATCTTAACTTAAACCCTTGGTTCAAATTCAAATTTGGTAGGAATATTTTAAAATATACTTTAGACTTAAGCATGATTTTATGCTAAGGCTTGGTCATGTTTGGTCCCTTAATGTTTTCCCCCTTTTTCTCCCTTTTATTTAAAAAAATTATAAATTTTAATGTTTATAGGGTCCTTTATTTTCCTAACTTTACCTTGTCGTGTCACATGGTCCTTTTGTTACATACTTAGCTAAAAATCTTAGTCCTAAGGCCCCACTCATGTTTATTAAAAAGAATGATACCTTAGTCTTAAAAATTTATCCTAAGTTCTTATATCATCCCAAGCCTTAACTTAAACCTCTTTCCTTCGTATAGGATCAACAACTCTCACTTCATCATGGAAAATGATCAAATGGAGTAAAAGAGGCTCGATGGATCTAAATCCTTCAATCTTTCAGACTAATCCCATATGTGTCCCCAGATCATGATCAATGATCTGTGCTTAAGAAAGACTAAATATTGAATGGTACATTATCATCATTAATGTTAAAGGGCCCCCTTTTTACCAAACATAGACTTAGCCTAATTTTTACCCAAGGTCTCATGTATTTATTAATATGATGAAACCTTTAGATAAAACTTATTCTATGGATTTAGTATTTGAAAAGAGCCAATCATGTGCAAGTATTTAGGATAGTTATCAACAACATGAAACTACTCATACAAACTAATCCAATGGAAATGAATGTGGTGTTTAATTGTCAAAAGCTTAAGGAGCCCTATAACGATGACATGTGTCACCATCTTAAGAACCTAGATCCAGATCAACACTCTGTAGACCCTCCCCTAGGTCAAACTAAGTAAAAATATTAGTGGTCCCATGGACTCACCAAGTGACACTTTTTTATTTAATATTATTGTTAAAATGGCCCCATGCACTAATAATTAGACTTAACCTAATGTTTTATCCTAAAGTTTATTATATTATATTAATACAATGAAACCTTAGGATAGAACCTTAGGTTGTGATTCTAATAGTGAAGGGACCCATTTTTTTATGCTTTTTAGACTTAGTGATTCAACTGAGTCTAATTTTTTATGCATTGATACATGGGCTAACTCAATCTTTATCATGATTGTAATGACCAATTGTATTCATGTACTTGAATCTTAATCAATGGTTCACATTTGGTTAGGACCAGATGATCAAATAGAGTGTGTTAAATACATGATCTATAGACTTATAAAATTCATGAACTTAAATTTTACATTCTCACAAATGTCATTTGATACAGCAAGGCTATCATTGATGTCTTCGAGGTCATAAAATTTAAGCTCATTAATTGTTTTGTGTAAACATAAGAACATGTTTTAAAATTTTGCTAAATCTCATTACTTATGTTGTAATTCAATGGGACCACCCATTTTTTGGGAAATAAAATACCTAGTGTCTTTGAAAATTAATGAAAAATTGATCTTGTGGTCTAATATTTTTAACAACATAATTAATCTAAGTATTTATCCTAAGGTACCAATTATATTTATAACACAATAGACCTTAGGATAAAGACTTTTATTTTGTTTTAATTCAAAAATAAGTCCTTATGCCTTAAAAAATAGCTTAAATTTTTAACCTAAAGTCTCATCATGTTTATCAACATAATAAAAACTTAGGTTAAAGCCTTACACTAAGTTTACTTGTTATTTGGATCCCCTTTATATGTCCTCTAAAAACATGGCCTAAAATATTTTATCCTAAAATTTATGATTTGTTTATTAACATGAAATAAAATTTAGCCTAAAGTATTTAGCCTAATTCCCTTCTCGTATCCTATTACTAATTAAAATTCATTCACCTTGCAGGATCAATGACATATGCTTCATCATGAAGATTAATCAAACAAAGAGAAAATATCTAAAAAATCTAAAGCCTTTGATCTATTGGACCAATGGGATGCATCTACTTGGATCATGATCAATGGTCTAAGATTATTCATGAAAGGTGATTGGATAAAGAACAATAATCAATGACTATTCAATAGATCCTCGAGGGTTCATATGATTGACACATGGTGAGAGAACACTCAGTAATGGACAATAGAATCCAAAAGGCCCACAAAAGTGCCAAGTGTCAAAACCACGGGGCCTAACACAAAAATAAGCAAAATAAATCAAACCCTAAGATAATGATAAATGGTCTACATTGATCCATAAAAAAAGATCCAACGATCCAATGGTGTGAGTGAAAAGATGGATTTTCAAAAGACAATAGATAGTTCCTTTTAGACATTTATGAAAAAAGTCATGAAAGTTTCTAAATAGATGCCACACAAGTATAAAATGAAAAAATTAAAGATTTGGTGGGCACAAAAAGGTAAATATACAAAGTTAGGGGTCTAAATCAAATATGAGGCATAAATTTTTTTAAGTACAATCTACCATCACCATTAAAGTTATAGAAATAACTAGTTTTCATACAAAGGGCCCTAATTTGAACTCTAATCAACCACATACAGTTTAGAAAGAGTCCAATTACTACTTAAGTGATAACAAACTGATCCAAAGGCCACTTGAATACCATTAGTGAGAAATTTTTAAGTTCCACATTCATGCTAGCTCAGATGCAATAACAAAAAGATGGGATATATTTATACTTTACTTTATATAATGAGGAAAGGGTATTTAAGGACACTAGATTTGATGTTGCAGTATTAAACACTAGAAACATGAAATAGTCTAAGATTTTTTGGACTATTGAGGAGATGTAATACATAAAAATGGAGGATTAGAAAAATGCTAAAATCCTACAGAGATACAATAACCTAGTCTCCATCTAGATGACCAAACTACATTATATTATTGTAAAACTTGAGATATTGCACTGCATCAATGTTATTACCCCCATTTTCATTGATTGTAAAGATGATCAAGATTGGATATTTCATGAGCATACTTTTAAAAAAGTAGAATATATTTACCCACTAGAATATGAAAGCTACTAAAAGATAGGAAAACCACATATAGACTTGCCCATAATTAGAGCATGGACTAGTAAGAATGACATGAATGCTATCCTTTGCCCATGGTTACTTATTGGTACCCATGTAATCTAAGACCCTTACAGGAATATTCAAATTGATTAATTTAAGGAAGTGATCAAAATAATCATGAGATTGATAAATAGGTTATCTGGAGCCACTTTCACCTCACATGTTAATAATATTTAGGTGCCTTATATATACTTCATGGTAGAGAAGGGACTCACACCCCCTAATTGGTGATATGATTAACATTTTTTTGAAATAATAGTTCACATCCATCAAGAAGAAAACCAATAATCAATTTTTCATGATGTCATATCTCCTAGATGCACTCTTTGCCACCATTAACATCCCAAGCATAAATAATTGGTCACCTAATGGGAGACATATTGTCTCCCATCACTATTCCAAGTTGCACATTTTCAATTTTAGACACAACATACAATTCATTTATGATTGTGTATATCCATATTTTGTATAATTTATTACAAAGCTCCTTATGTGTAGGGTCAACCTTTTGATCAAGTAGTATGTGGAGTTAATAGGGGAAATTTGGTTATATCTAATTTTCATAATGATAATAATATAATTGACCCTAGTTCAACCCTTCAAACTACTTGTTCGTGGGCTAACCAAATTGGTAGAACAAGAAATTGCATACCAATTATTCAATGGTATATATGGTGTGTGCAAGTATAAAAGGAAGGGACTCCTTCACCCTATTCCTTTGACCACCAGTAGAACTATGCTATAGAATTATGAGCATGTGAATGTCACCTCTAAATATAGGGATTCCTTTAACTCACAATTAGATGATCTGAGGTAATGGGACCCTCATAATAGGGTCACCAAACATTTGAGATCAAGAACAATGAATTAACCCTATGAGCATAGGCTAGGTGTTTATGACATGATGTAGATCAGGGCTAACAATTTCACAGAGGTATTATCTAGGTTAAATAAGCATAACATTAAGTTTGAGGTTAGGCTAGTTAGAGATGATAAGTCACTTGGAGAGATCTAGTTTTAGTTGCACCACTAAAGAGGAAGATGGAGTTGGCATTGGTCCTAGGTGAGAAGAAGAAGCCAAAGTTAACCTTAAATCATCCTTTGAGTGAGGATAACCTATTCAGTGATGTGAATCCCATCCATGGGCTAATCATCCCTAAATGGTTCATTTATGGGAAAATGTAGAAGATTTAAACATTATAACATTCATGGGCCCTAACCCAAATAGTCAACATCTCTATCCATGATGAGGTAAAGTCATGGATTGTGGATTTAATGAAGGAAGAAGATGAAAGGAGGACGACCACCATAGGAGGGTCAAGTGGAATTCAAATAGACACTCTTAGAGCATCATGTAACATGTATATGGAGATCTTAAAACCTTTAGAACTTATAAAGTCTTTAGTCAGTGTGTAATTTAATTCAAAAATATAAGGTCTAGAGAGGGTGACACCTAAGAAAACTATGGTTAGGAGGAAGGAGTACACCTTTAAAATACTTAAAACTTTTATAGACTTAACAAAATTTGGAGGTCAGGCACTTGGAAAACACCCAATTCATGAGGAAAACATAGTTAGATTGGTTGATGCCATTTCAACCCAACTAAAATCAAGCATCAAAGGACTATACCTGAATATTGATAAATCAGAGAAGAAAAAAGATAATCTTAAGAGATAGGCTATCTTATTAGTTCCTTATGAAATGATAAGGATGTTTGAAGCATCTTTCCATGAAATGTTCAAATATTTAAAGGAAATGAAGACAAGGTAGAGTCATTAACTCAGTAGGATGAAGTGGACAAGGGTGTATTATCCCAATGGTAGAATTAAAGAGATAAAATGGAGTTGATTAACATACTAGTTATGGGCCAAATACCTGGGTTCAAGACCATTAGCTTGGCCCATCTAAATTCAATTATGGGAATAATTATGGATAATATCCAAGGACTGAGTGAATGGTTAAATTACTTAGAGAGGATCGTAAGGGATGATTAAGAGTTGATAGGTAAGATTAAACATCTAAATTATACAATGATTACTAATCCTACCACACTTATCTCCCTGGGCATCATTGGAGATGATGAGTATAAGCATAGGGTCACCCTAGTTATGGAAGAGGTTAGGAGCAAAAGTTAAGGACAATATGGGAATGAAAATAGTAGGTTCATGGGCATGATCTTGACTATATAAAATAAAATTATTGAGGCAAGGAGTATTACTAATGTCATGGCCATAAATGATAAAAATTTTGACGACTTGGTAGACGAAAAGGATGAATATCTCTTGGATCCAACTGTCAACTTAAGGCAAGTCAATGAGAAACACCACAAAGCCATGAATCTCCTTCAATAACAATAGGGGAGATCTTTAGCATAGGGCCCACAATCTAACTAATAATATTCCACTTTATAATAACCTTATAATATTTAAAAAGTAGATTATTATTTTTATAATTTAATGTGCTAGTTTATTAACACATTTTCCTATAGGTTAGTCCACATTGAAAAAAGGAATGTATTGTATAACTATTTAAAAGGATATGTGTCCTTACCTTTGTGCATTTTTTAATATCATGATTGACTAGCATACTGCCTTAGTCTCCTATGAAAGGTAGTATTACCATTTTTTTAGAGAAAGTTTTTAGATCAAAAAACTAGTTTATATACTAAGAACAATTAATACAAGAAAGGAATACTAAAATTTTTGTCTAAAATATGTTTGTGTGAAGTTTTATATAAATTATCTATTTAAGGCTTACATACATGCCTCTCCATTCATTGGTTTTAGTCTTGGTCATCTAGAATCTTCCCAAAATGAGTTATCACCATCTACAGTCAAAATAACTCTTCTTTCCTACACCTTACACACTTGTCATCAAAATTGGATTTATTTTCCCATGAAAATAAATAAATTTGAGTTTGGATGTCTAAATTTGAATAGTTTCCATTGATTCTTGATATGTGTGTGTGTGTGTGTGTGTGTGTGTGTGAATACAAAGATGTTAAAATATGTTTATGATAGTTTAATTGAAAGATCTCAAATTAATTTCATTTCTCTTACTTCCCTTGTAGATGTGATACTGCTATTTATTTGTGAAGTAAATCTTTTAATTGGATCTAGTTTCCTATTTTAAGTATTCCATCCTTTCCTTAGACAATTTCTTGGTACATGGTAAGATCTGTGAAGAATCTTTTCATGTCATGTATTTCTTTAATTGTATGTCTTAATGAAATATAAACTTTCTCATAATATTTGGATTTAAAATCATAACATCTTCTTTCTACCCTACCTTTATTTTTGATTCTTTTTGACCAAATCACTCTACTTTAAGGTTCACTATAAATATTCATTTAGATTAAGCTTTAGTTTATAAATTGAACATAAATTCATTGATAATAGCATAGATCTCTTGTATTTCACTAGGTTTGGCCATGGTGGATCCCAACCACCAATCAATATAAATATTGTGGAACAATTCATTACTATGCCCCTATTTCGCCATAGGTAACTAGATTACCATAACCTACTACTCATGCTTTGAATTCTCTGAATTCTAAAATGAGAAGTGTTCTTTGGACATTAATAGCACCTATGATACATTTAGAGGCATCAACAAATCATAACTATTTTTTAGATTTTGGAAAGACCAAAATGAAGCAAGGAAGAAACTTCAACAAATGAGAAATTTTTAACAATAGTTAGACAAGTAAAAAGAAGATGAATTCCTTTTTTTTAACCCTTTGATCTCAAAAGCTCAATAATATAGGTGGGTCACTGAAAACTATTTTTTTAGATATTTTTGTTTGTTGTTATATTAAGTCAAACAGAATGGAACTATAA
This sequence comes from Torreya grandis, assembly GCA_037957365.1. Taxonomy (NCBI): domain Eukaryota; kingdom Viridiplantae; phylum Streptophyta; class Pinopsida; order Cupressales; family Taxaceae; genus Torreya; species Torreya grandis. The sequence goes on along the minus strand of JARHVA010006752.1, from coordinate 52,250 downwards.
ACAAATTATATTTTATCTTTTGTTTGATAGTTTTTTAGATAGTTTTCATATATTAATTTTAGTTAACATACAAAATGTTTAAAAAAATCAAAAGGAAATAAAACCATGATAATACTTGTAACATATTTTTTCTCTTTCACCTAAAGAAAGTAAAAGTGTATACATTTGAATCAAACATAGTGGATTTTTAGATATTCATTATAATAATTTTATTACCCATCAAAATATCTATGAATTTTTTCAATTTTATACATTTATGGTTTCATTACTTCCAAAATATTATTTAAATTTTTAGGACCCAATGTTCATCCCTATTTATAATATTAATGCAATATCGTTTCTCCTACTTCATAATTGTTATCTTAATATATATCTAAACAATATATTCCATTATTACCTTCTTTCACATTAACTAGTAATAAACTACTACATTATTACCCTTAAAAGGTTTTAAAAAAATACTTTCTCAATAGTTTTCCCATAAATATAAATGTTTGTAGTAGATAAGCCCATCCATTCTAAATTATTTATGTATTATCCCACATATCATTATAATTATTAATAAATAATATGTAGGTTTTTCATATTTTAGAAACCTAAAAAAGGATATTTATGAATACAAAAGTGTAACATTAATATTTGTGTACTATGTCAATTATTGATAAAAATTTAAAAAATATTAGAAAATTTTTCATCTTACGGTCGTTCTAATACTTCTATTTATCTTCATTTAATGTCTATCCTCTCTCTCATTTATAATATAATTTCAAAGGAGAGAAATTTTACATCAAATTTAAATTTCAGTTTGGACACTTATAAATTAGTTCATCCCGTGTAAGAAACTATCTCCCCTTTCTAATATAATTCTAGAGTGGAGAAATTTTATATTAAATATCGATTTTAGTTTAGAAACCAATAAATGTAATTTATCCAACTTATAATATTGATGCAATGTTTTTCTTAATTCTTATATATTATCTCATTATGTATAAAAATAATAATTTTTTTTTACCTTATTACCCATTTAAAGTTAAATATTTACTACATTGTTACCATTAATAGATTGATAAATCAAAAATACTTAGTCAATGGTATGATCCCACATGACAATTAAGCTCATTTTATTCACAATATTTAATTATGAGCATATACATATTAAGGATTTTGTCTAGAATAATATGTGATTTTTAAAATATTATATACAACTAAAAATGTAACCAATCCTTTTTATTCATATACTTATATATATTTATCATGTTTGTGTAATTATTGATTATTAGTTTGAATTAAATATATCTGAAGTATTTGTCATATGACAAGGGTTTGCATCCTTCTCACTATCTTCATTTGGTTCTTATTCCTCTCTTATTTTCCATTTGATCCTTGAAGAGAGAAAAATAATATTGAAGTTGGAAGTCAATTTCCATGCCAATGGGTCAAACTCAACCCTTCTTAGAATATTAATGTAATATATTTTATCTTACTCATTTGTTCTCTCAATATCCATGAATTATGTACTACATTGATACATTATATCACCTTAAAAATTATTAACCTACTAATTTATTACCCATAAATGGTTATCTAATGAAAAATACGTGTTCAAAAATATTCATGTAAATACAAATGTGTATGATAGGTAATCCCATATACAATTGATAATATTTATGTAACTTTTTAGGTAAAGTATAAAAATTATATTGAATAATATATTGATTGTTGTATATAATAGACATTTATATATATCCCTTAGATAATTATAAGTCATAAAACTATATGTAAATAAATTTATTACAAATTTTAATTATTAGTCCAAATTAAACATTATTGAAGTATTTTTAATTTCATGATGTTCCTTATTCTCTCTCTCATTTCTCATCTAATCCCTATAGAGAGAATTATAATATTTAAAACTATTACAAAATTTAAATTATATTGTATTACATCCCACTTAATATATTAAGCCTCCCTCTAAGATATTATAATGAAATTAATAGCATTTCAAATTATATATTATTATTTTTAAATAAATATTAAAGTGTAATATATATATATATATATATATATATATATATATATATATATATATATATATATATATATATGTATGTATGTATGTATGTATGTATGTATGTATGTATGTATGTATGTAGTATTAATCTTGACTTTGATAACTAATGGTAATATCAAAATAAAAAACACATATATAATACCATAATTTATGTCTATTCTAATTTTTAATTTATATTATTATTATTAAAAATATCATTTAAAAAAGTATTTTATTAAAATTTGAATTAAAAATAATATCTAAAAATATAAGAGTGAATTATAGAGGCAAGAAAAATTTAGATGGGTTTTGGGATAAATAGCATCATAAGTAGTAGTGATGACCTAATAGAGCCAAAAGGATCTTGTGATCAATCTATCAATGGAGAGGTAGATGGTAGGTCATGATAGGGTGTGAGGGAAAATAAAACTAGGATAGAGATAAATCATGGCTTGGATGTGTTGGTGGATACATATAAGTCAAAACCTAGTTTTGTAGTGGTGAATATGTGTCCTACTTATTTTTGCTTTGGCATCTTCCATAAATAGATTTTATGTAGTTGGAATTTGCATATGGGAAACAAACAATGAGTCTAGATATAAATCCATTTTTAACATATATTCAATAAGGGATTCCCTAAGGAGTTCCAAGAAGCACAGTTATAAAGATCGCATGGTTATGGAGGAGTTTCATCAACGTGCCTCATATGCAGACATAGATTAAGTGAAAATAAGGAATAAATATTTAGTACTAGCATTAGTAAACCCTATTATTAATTTTGAAAACATGTACCTAGAAGTAATTGAGGATATGAAGGAACATTTATCTAAATTTGAAATGATACAAAAATTTGAGGGTTTTTGGTCTTCTCTTTCATATCTCCATACTTAGATTATGGATAGTTGAAAATAATTTATAGATGGCAAAATTACTGTTCACCCTTATGTAAAAGTTATTTTCATTACTATTTTTGAATCTATAACTGAAAAATATTTTGTGTTTAATAATTCATGATCTTAGGAGACACATTGGCTAGTGTAAAAACTCTGGTATTCTAGTTTAACTGTCATACCAAAATGTTTAACATAAAACCTATTCAGGTCCATTTTCCAAACATTCTCCTATAATTTTGGAATGAGGAGGTTCTTAGAGTTATTAGTAATGTTGTTGGAAATTTTTGGTATCTAAATTCAATGACTATTAAGCAAAACCATTCCACCTATGCTAGATTTCTTAACTATGTTGATCTCTCTAAAGAACTTCCTACTCATACAGAGTTGGTTGTGAGGATAAAAACATGGGTACAACCAATAGACTATGAAGACCTTCATTTTATGCCACAAACAAATGTTTCCTCACAAGACATCTTATAAACTATTGTCCTAAAATAAAACATAAGAGAGTAAATAATTGGTGGGTGGATGTAAAGGTAGACCATTTTATAGTAGAAGGAAATACAGATTTAAGGGAAAATGAACCACAAATTTTAGAAAAACTAGTTGAGTTATTGGTCAAATGTGGGGAGTCTATGGTCACGAAACCTAATTAAAAAGAGACACCAAATTTAGAGTTGCAAAAGAATGAGTAGATTTTAGCAATGCATTTTGAAACTGACATAGATGAAATCCTTAACATGCCTTTAGTGAAAGGATTAACAAAAGTTATTACAAACCAATGTTTAGAGGTAGCTTTGGATTTATCTATCCCCATACTACCAAATTTAGAGGATGGGAATGGATGGAAGATTATGAAAGGAAGAGGCAAAAAGGTACCAAATTCATTAATTATGTCTCTTTTTTTAATTTGATAAGGTAAAAAACTAGGTTTTATAGGGATCCTAGAACCTTTAAAGTGAAATACATAAATTATCAACAAGACAATATGAGGTTTCCAAACCAAAGAATTAAAAATCCACTATACTAAATCAAAATAAAGGAAACCAAAAATAATAAACTGATATTAGGAGAGAGATCCCACTAGTGGGTCTTTAGCATCCTTATATTTCTTCACTAGGATGTCTTACTTAACCTTTGAAATCTTAGCTTATGTGTGGTTTCCTGGTCCTTTAACTACTTCTCCAAGAAAGATCATATAATGTCTCCTTAATGTTTGGACCTATAAGGGAGTCTTCTTTATGGTGACCACCTTGGGGGAACTAGGTGTGAGGGATCCCAAGGTCTTAGGTGATTATTTTATAGGGGTCTAATTAAGTTTATGAGATTGGATGAAAGACTAAACTATAGACTCAACTTGTCTATGCACATCATTCCAATCTTATATAAGCTTGGTGAGGGTTGCCTCTTCCACCTTGGAGTTGAACTTCTCTGGCTATACCTTATTACTTTTCATCTCCTCTAATAGAATGGATTTACCCTTCTCGATAGTCTCCTCAAAATTTCCCACATTGAGGGTAATCGACTTAGGTTTGGGTATGAAAATATTGAGGGGAAGGTCATTTATAGGATATTTAAAAATATTGGCCTAAGTGGTGATTTTAAAGGGTTGGTAGGATCTTTATTTAATGAGTCCTCTTGGGAATCCTCCCTAGTAGAGGATCCACTTGTGGGAACCTCTCGATCATGAAGGGTTTGGTCATACTTGACAAGGATAAGGATCAGCCCTCAGTGGAGGATAGGGTTAGTCTCATTTAAATGATGAGTAAAAGTTGTGATTGTAAGATATTTAAGAAGAAATATAGGAAGAGTTATCTTATAACCAATTAAGTGATTCAATAACAAGAAGTGGTGGGAAGAAATTAGAGTGTATTTAACTTTAAGGGTCATATAGTTCATAATCTAGAGATATATTTTAGGATAGTGTCAAGAAAGGTCTATCCATGGGAAGCCTTTCTTTTCAATATTCACAAATTCATTCATCTATAAGAATCTTTATAGAAGCTCATGTTTCTTTGTTTAGAATTTTAATGCCTTATTCCATTCATAGGACAGAGTGGTTGCCTCTCTAATAAATTACCATGTCACAATGATTCTTATACCATTAATGGTCACCTTATTTTGTTCCAAGATTGTCTAAAACCATGGAACACTTATTCATTAATCTCTATGATTCTCTCTATAAAATCTATGAGGCCCATTCATTTTAGTTTCTTCTACACTTTTTTTTGTCCTCACACTTTTATACAAGAAATGAATTCAATCCTTTCCCTATCACCTCCCACTAAAGTGGTGTTAATAGAGCCAAGGTGAGCAATTGGAAAGTTTTGGATGGAATGATTTTGAATAATACAAATGGAGTTTGGGAAACTAACTAATATAAACTTATAAAAATTATGCCTCATCCTATAAATATAATTTTGGATCATCCTAATTAAAATCCACCCCTTGGATTATATATTATATGCATATGGTGATATTATGTTTCAATAAACCAATGCTATTTCATCACACAAGGCTTTGATGACATTATTAGGAATATTTTTTGCATTGTGTTTTTAGGATGTTATTAATTATGTCTCTTAAAGATCAATTAGAAAACTAAAACAAGAGAGTATTTCTTCATTTAATTTTGTTACATTAGTCATTTTATGATCTAACTTCATGGCCACTACTATTTTGTTGCATTTTCAATTTTGAGGGTATTCCTTAAATCCCTTTATTGGTTGTTCTTGGGCTGCGTTTGGGATAGTTGCAACCCTTGGTTTTCCTTCTTGTTTCATGTTTTATGGGAATTTTTTTAACCTTTCTTATTTGTATGGTATTATAAGGTATGATATCCTTAATCTAACCTCCCCTTTAACCTATATATATATATATATATATATATATATATATATATATATAATATGTAAATTATTTATAATTATATAATAAAATTTAATATAAATTTGGTTTAATAGACATACATTTCTTTTAGTAATATATTAGAATTGTATTTTTATTGTGTTTATTTTTGTAGATATATATAATATATCTACAAAAATAAACACAATAAAAATACAATTCTAATATATTACTAAAAGAAATGTATGTCTATTAAACCAAATTTATATTAAATTTTATTATATAATTATAAATAATTCAAATATTATATATTTAGTTAAATTTTATTAACACTAAATGTTTTCAATTTACCTTCTATTCGAATTCCCACTCATCTTTTGTAAAAAGGTTTAATGTAATAAATCTTAAATACATATTTTTCTAACTTTTAAATGGGAAAAAAAATTAAATGGGTGAAAAAAAATTAAGAATTTTAAGTACTATCTTGAAAAAAAGTTTAAATTATCTCTTTGAATTATCAAATTATATTATATCCAAACTCTCATTATATTATCATTGTAGTCTATCTCAATATCTACATATCATATATCAATATTTCTTAAATCTACATTTAAATTTGAATCATGAAATAATTTGATCAAATTATTTATTTACATTATCAAATTGGCTTGTTATCCAATATATCATTATATTATCATTGTATTATATAATATATAGATAATATCATTTTAATATATTTAAATATCTATATAACATACATCCATATTTATTAAATCTATATTTAACATTGAATTAACAAATTATTTGGTCTGTATGATAAGATTACAATGTTGCATTTTTTATTAAAAGAATACATTTAAAATCCCTAAAATATAATTTTTGATGTGATTTTTATGCACCCAATGAAAAATGTATAAGGTATCCTCTAACATTTTAAAATCAATTAAAATGTATTCACTCCAAAGCACACATTTTAGGGTGTTGAGTTTTATAAACAACATGTTGGTGGATTAGTAGTGAGCAAGGTATACTATTTAGCAAAGGTGAATTTGGAGACATGGGTGAAACTATATATACTAAATATTGGTGTAATGATGATGGTTATACCTAAGGTAGGAATTAAAAAGAAACTCAAAAAGGAGGGAAATGTAGGGTAGGAGATGAGGCTTGTGGACCACATTAGATGAAAATTTTCAAGACAAGTACTTTAACTTAAGTAGGATAAGAAATTAGAAGCATAATTTATACCATAATTTTTTGTAACTCACTAACAATAAAATGTGGTTAGTAGTCAAAGGGAAAAAATAAAACATACTTAAACACATGAAATCAAAGATTACCACATTTGTTAGATTATAATAACACATCTATGACGGGGGATTATGATTTATATAAAAAATATATTGAGATCATCTATACATTAATATGAATTATTCTAAATAAAATATAACTCATACACAACCAAATAATAAGAAACTAAGATGATAACATTTCTTACATAATCCACAAATTGGAGAAGAATCTAGATTTGCACATCAAGACTAAGATTGTAGAACTTATTCATAATTTCCTATTATATCAACAACCAAAATTATCTTCCATGTGAAATAGGAGGATACAAATATAAATAAGTTTCAGATGGTCAAATTCTTATTTATCAAGCATAGTCTAAAAAATACAAGTCCAAAAAAAACATTGTATGCTAATCTCAAGGAAAACATGCATGTGTAACATTGATCATTCACAATAAAAAATTTCATATATAAATATAATAGACACATGTTAAATAAGTTTTAAACTAATATTTCCAACTAAACTAAACCATGAAATTGCATATGTATAATTAGGAGGTGTTGATGTGTCACTACTATAAAAATTAAACAATGACATAGTCAAAGTAGGAGGTAATGTGGATGGAGTTGGATTTGTAATTAGAGTTACAATAGATACATGCACTAAAACTAATGATAAGCCCAAATTAATTGCTAAAAGTGGGACATAAGCTAGTCTAGTCTAAGTATGCACCATTATATAACTAGAAGTTAATCAATTTGAGGTGGGGTTGGAATAAACCTTTCAACTATTGTTACTTATTTTGTTGCTTTTATCTGAATTTAAAATACATGAATCCCTTATAAGTTGATCTATATGGTCTCAAAATTTAGTAAAGATCTTTTTAATTATTGAGGAAGTTTGTCCATCAATTTTTTATGTATATATAATGTACCTCAAATCCCAACATGTACTGACTCAATCCCAATAACTTTATCTCTTTCAAAATTTATAAAATACATTAGTCAATATTTAATTCTATAAAAAAACCATTTCAATCTCTTCTTTGAACTTGTTCAATGCTACTTACAAAAGATTCTCAAAAATGGGCCTATGCACTAGCTGCCCTTGTGAAGTGATTATTTCAACAAATCTTAATTATGTCAGGATAGAAATAAATCTTACTTGTTAGCTTGAAAAATATTGGAATAGAGTTTTAATCTCTTGATATTACTCAAGTATGTTGTCCCTTTTAGCTATAATATAAATTTATGCCCTAACAGGTTCAAATGTTGTCATTAAATTGATGTGGGCGTAAGATTTATTTCATGTTTATTTACTTATAAAACAAAAATTTCCATTAATGTATTTTGTTGAAAATTTTAATAATGTATCCCACTTTAGTTTGAGAGGTGGAGTTTTTGGACCTTATTAAAATAATGGTGTCAAAAATATTCCTCCTTATTGCCTATACACTATCCACTATCTCTTTGAAGAATTTAATGTACTGAAATCTTTCTTCCTTTGTATTTATTAATCAAAATTCATGAAAATTTCCTTAATTACCCCTCCTATTTCATACATTAAATTGTAATAATATTATTTTATGCTATAAATTTTTCAAGGACTCAACATATTTCCATATTTACATTATATAATTTAATTCTTCTAAAAGGGTCATATCATAGTTGTTGAAATAATCAACAATTTTTGAAATAATATTTTGTCCCAATTTTGTAGTTTTACATCAAATGTCCATGTTCATATGTCATTTATTATTTATAAAATAAAATAAACATGTTTTCAAGAAAATTTTAATCTCCAACTTAAATTTAACCAAAATTTTATAAATATTTGTTAATAATATAATTCTAATGAGATTTGGATGTTTATTTCTTGACCCTAAAAATTTACTATTTTCAAATAGATTGTAAACAACATTAATAAATTATCTAATTTATTATACAATTAATAAAATAATATTTATTTCTTATGTTCATGTTAGAGAAGCTATCCAATTCATTTGTCCCATCAAATGATTTTATTGGTTCTGCACTTCATCTTATTTTATTTTCATACTTTATAATGTTTTTCAATACTTTAAATTTATTAGGACATGTGTTGAACATAACCTATAAAAAAAATATGTGTTGTAGATGGCTTCATTTTCTTCAATGTACGAAATAAAAAACTTATAAAAATTATCAAATTTATTATATAACTAAAAAAAACATTTATTTCCTATGTTCATACTAAAGAATATATCCAATTTATTTGACCTATCAAATGCTTTTATTAATAATGCAATTCATTCTTTTCATGCTTTCTAGTGGTTTTAGACATTTTAAGGGATGTTCTAAACACAACCTATAAAAAATTTGCCTTGTATATGTGTTTTCCTTTTCATAAGATATATATATATATATATATATATATATATATATATATAATTTTCAAAAAGCATACTAGTTTTATCAAAATTTTCCATTCTCTTTCTACACTTCTTTGTCAACACAGATGATATTTCAAAATATTTATTTTTAATTATCATTTTTTGAGTAGTGAGAATATGTTTCCCATATCTAATTTTGAACATCACTAAATTATTTTGGCTAATATATATATAGCTTTTTTATATTCATAGAACATTTTTTTCATCTGACATATGGGATAAGTAAATTATCCTTCATTGATAATTTATCATTTATTACCATACGTTAGATAATTTCCTCTACCGACTTTGTGATTAGGTTTATATTCTTAGTGGATTCATGTACAATATTTAAAGGTTCATATATAATTGAATGTGTAATATATAGGATAAATGCATGGTTAAATTAATTCCTTGTGTTTGTGTCATTTGGTTGTATTTTTCTCTTTAAAATATATTATGGTTTTATATTATACATCTCTTATAATTGATTTCTTATTATATATATTAGATAATTAATTTCATTAGATTTTTATAATTAATATGGTTTCATGATTACATATGTTTACATTTTTTGACTATACTGTTTGATAATATTTCTATTTGATTTTATATGTCATTATTTCAAACATTTTATAATTTTCTTTTCCAATTTCATGATTTATATCATTCATTTATTAGTAAATATTTCTATTATGATTTGTTTCTATTTGATATTCATATTAAGGATTAATGTTATATTGCAAAATATCTCTTGTCCATCTTTCCTTCTTACATTAAGGTATATTTATTACCCATCATTTCCTTTTTTTGGGTGCATATCATTTTCCCATTCCTTTCCAAAAATTTATATTATATTTTTTATGCTTATATATATTAATATCTAGTTATTAATAATATTAGATAATCATATATTTTTAAGATTATATAGATGAGTTACAAATGTTTTTATTAAATTATTATATGATTTAAATTTATCCATGGTTTTTTATTTTTCAACATTTTTCAATTGGAGTTATGAACACTTATAAAACACACACAGGGTTCAATATTCTCTCTCATTTAATTTTTATCTAGATAATCTAATTTATATGCATAATATACATGCACAACCAAGCTTGCACACCTAGTGATATTAGAACGTGGGTGGCAATGGACACAACCAAACCACTTATACATGATGCAAATAATTATTTTCTTTTTATGTGAGTGATATGCATCAACACATATAATAAAAAATGGGTTGTATATAGTTTATATATTATGTTAATATTAAAAAGTTAAGGCCAATTTGGGAATGAAAATAGTAGGGTCATGGGCATGATCTTTACTATAGAAAAGAAATTTATTAAGGCAAGGAGTATTACTGATGTCATGGCCATAAATGATAAATATTTTCATGACTTGGTAGACCAAGAGGATGAATATCTCTTGGATCCAACTGTCAACTTAAGGCTTTTAGATGAGCAACACCATAAAGCCATGAAGCTCCTTTTATAACAACAGGGGAGCTCTTTAACATAGGCCCCATAGTTTAACTAACAATATTCCACTTTATAATAACCTTACAATATTCAAAAAGTAGAATATTATTTTTATAAAATAATGTGCTAGTTTATTAGCACATTTTCCTATAGGTTAGTCTACATTGGAAAAAGGAATGTATTGTATAACTATGTAAAATTATAGGTGTCCTTACGTTTGTGTATTTTGTAATCTCATGATTGACCAGTGTACTACCTTAGTCTCCTGTAAAATGTAGTATTACCATTTTTGTAGAGAAAGTTTTTAGATAAAAAAATTATTTTGTATTCTAAGAACAATTAATACAAGAAAGGAATACTAAAATATTTGTCCAAAATATGTTTGTGTGAGTTTTTATATGTCTTATCTATAAATTATCTATTTGGATGTCTAAATTTGAATAGTTGCCATTGATTCTTGATATGCATATGTGAATGTAGAGATGTTAGCTTATGTTTATGATAGTTTAATTAAAATATCTGAAATTCATTTCATTTCTCTTGCTTCCCTTGTAGATGTCATAATGTTATTTATTTGTGAAGTAAATCCTTTAATTGGATCTAGTTTACTATTTTCATTGTTCCATCCTTTCCATAGACAATTTCATTTTATATGGTAAGGTCTGTGCTAAATCTTTTCATTTCATGTATTAGTTTAAATGTATGTCTTGATGAAATATAAACTTTGTCATAATAATTGGATTGAAAATCATAAAATCTTCTTTCTACCCTACCCTTCTTTTTGCTTCTTTTTGACCAAATCACTCTAGTTTAAGCTTCACTACGAATATTCATTAAATTAGGCTTTAGTTTATAACTTGATCATAAATTCATTGATAATAGCATAAATCTCATGTATTTCACTAAGTTTGGCCATGGTGGATCCCAACCACCAATCAATATAAATATTGTGGAACAATTTATTGTTATGCCCCTATTTCACCATAGGTAACCAGATTACCATAGACTACTAATCATGTTTTGAATTCTCTGAATTCTAAAATGAGAAGTGTTCTTTAGACACTAGTAGCACTTATGATACATTTAGAGGCATCAACAAATCATAGATATTTTTTAGCTTTTGGAAAGACCAAAATGAAGCAAGGAATAAACTTCAACAAATGAGAAATTTTTAACAACAGTTAGAATTGTAAAAAGAAGATGAATTCCTTTTTTTTTACCCTTTGATCTCAAAAGCTCAATAATATAGGTGGGTCACTGACAACTATTTTTTTATATATTTTTGTTTGTTGTTCTATTTCATGTTTTAGTGATGCCATGCATTCTATAATATTTGGATTCTTATGTCTTATTTGTGTGTTTCTTATCTAAGAGCAGGTTCTTATTTCAAGAAAAAACCACTGATTACCCATAATAAAAAAATAAGAATATATATATCTATGTATCACATCTTAAATATTTTTCACCACATTAAAGATTATTTGGTTCGTATTTGTATTAAGATAATAAAAAGTGAAATATAATTTATAATTCATCCTAGTTACATATTTCATCACATACCATAGTGATAAGGGATTGGATTATAGAATACACAAATTTTGTTTTTGGCATGTATGTGTTTTTATTTACAAACTTTGAAAACATATAAATAATAATAAAATAATTCCATAAAAAAAACCTCAAATTTTAATGTATATTCAATTTTTTATATTGTTGATAAGGTTTTTAATAAAGGATGTGACATTATATAAGTTTTTCCCATTAATTATTTAATCTAAGAAGGGTTTTTGTGTGGTAGAAACATTTTAATAGATTCATAAATTTTTAGACTATCTCATAAACATAACCATTCTCCTTAAAAAATCAATTCACATTGACTATAATAATCAAAACAATTTGATTCTATTCATACTGTATCAAGATAACCCAATTATAATCACTTTGTCACATCAAAATCAACTTTTTTGATTCTTTTATACACTATTTCAAGACCACCATCTCAACAATATCAACCTTTGTCATATTTTAGTTAAGTTAAATATTATTTGTGTGTTCATGAAACCTCTATTCAATTATCATTTTATCCATGTGGTTGTTTTTGTTTTTTTTTTTGGTTTTTTTTAGTGGAGGGGGGAGTTGTTTTGAATTTTTCACTATGTCATAATTATATTTAATATTTTGCTATATTTACATTAGATATTCCCACGTGATTATTTTGATGGATTATCAAAAATATAACTGCCTTAATAGCCTTCGTTAATATTTGAATCAAACAAAATGGAACTATAAACAAATTATATTTTATCTTTTGTTTGATAGTTTTTTAAATAGTTTTCATATATTAATTTAAGTTAGCATACAAAATGTTAAAAAAAATCAAAAGGAAATAAAAAGATGATAATACTTGTAACATATTTTTTCTCTTTCACCTTTGTAGTAAGATAATAATAAATGAAATATAATGTATAATTCACCCTAGTTACATATTTCATCGCATACCATAGTGATAAGGGATTGGATTATAGAATACAATTTTTTTTTTTTTGGCATGTATGAGTTTTCATTTACAAACTATGAAAACATATAAATAATAATAAGACAATTCCATAAAAAAAAACCCAAATTTTAATGTATTTTCAAATTTTGATATTGTTGATAAGATTTTTAATAAAGATTATGACATTATATATGTGTTTCCCATTAATTATTTAATCTAAGAAGGGTTTTTGTATGGCAGAAGAATTTTAATAGATTCATAAATTTTTAGACTATCTCATAAACATAACAATTCTCCTTAAAAAATCAATTCACATTGACTATTATAATCGAAATAATTTGATTCTATTCATACTGTATCAAGATAACCTAATTATAATCACTTTGTCACATCAAAATCAACTTGTTTGATTCTTTTATACACTATTTCAAGACCACCATCTCAACAATATAAACCTTTGTCATATTTTAGTTAAGTTAAATATTATTTGTGTGTCCATGAAACCTCTTTTCAATTATCATTTTATCTATGTGGTTGTTTTTGTTTTTTTTGGTTTTTTTTAGTAGAGGGGGGAGTTGTTTTGAATTTAACACTATGTAATAATTATATTTAATATTTTTCTATATTTACATTAGATATTACCACATGATTATTTTGATGGATTATAAAAAATCTAAATGCCTTAATAGCCTTTGTTAATATTTGAATCAAACAGAGTGGAACTATAAACAAATTATATTTTATCTTTTGTTTGATAGTTTTTTAAATAGTTTTCATATATTAATTTAAGTTAGCATACAAAATGTTAAAAAAAATCAAAAGGAAATAAAAACATGATAATACTTGTAACATATTTTTCCTCTTTCGCCTAAAGAAAGTAAAAATGTATAGATTTGAATGAAATGTAGTGGATTTTTAAAGATTCATTATAATAATTTTACTACCCATCAGAATATCTATGAATTATTTCAAGTTTATACATTTATGGTTTCATTATTTCAAAAATATTATTTAAATTTGTAGGACCCAATGTTCAACCCTAGTTATAATATTATTGCAATATCATTTCTCCTACTTCATAATTGTTATCTTAATATATATAAATAATAAATCCCATTATTACCTTCTTTCACACTAACAAATAATAAAATACTACATTATTACCCTTAGAAGGTTTTAAAAAAAAACTTTCTCAATAGGTTTCCCATAAATATAAATGTGTGTAGTGGATAAGCCCATCCATTCTAAATTATTTATGTATTATCCCACATATCAT
>JARHVA010006752.1:20000-32500 GCA_037957365.1 Torreya grandis | reverse complement strand
AGTGACAAGGAAGGTCTACCCAAGGGAAGCCTTTATTTTCAATATTCACAAATTCATTCATCTCGAAGAATAATTATAGAATCACACGTTTCTTTGTTTAGTATTTTAATGACTTATTCCATTCATAGGACATAGTGGTTGCCTCTCTAATAAATTACTATGTCACAATGATTCTTATACCATTAATGGTCACCTTATTTTGTTCCAAGATTGTATAAAACCATGTGCCACTTATGCATTATGCTCTATGATTCTCTCTATAAAATAGATGAGGCGCATGCATTTTAGTTTCTTCTAGACCTTTTTTTCCTCACACTTTTATAAATGAAATGAATTCAATCCTTTCCCTATCACCTCCCATTGAATCGGTGTTAATAGAACCAAGGTGAGTAGTTGGAAAGTTTTCGATGGAATGATTTTGAATAATACAAATGGAGTTTGTGAAATTAACTAATATAACCTTATACAAATTATGCCTCAACCTATAAATATAATTTCAGATCATCATAATTAAAAACCACAACTTGGATTATATATTATAAAAATATGGTGACATGATGTTTCAATCAACCAATGGTCTTTCATCACACAAGGCTTTGAGGACATTATTAGGAATATTGCTTAAATTGTGATTTTAGGACATTATTAATTATGTCTCTTAAAGCTCAATTAGAAAACTAAAATAAGAGAGTTTTTCTTCATTTGCTTTTGTTACATTAGTCACTATATGATCTAGCTTGATGACCACTACTATTTTTTTGCATTTTCAATTTTGAGGGTATTATTTAAATCCCTATATTGGTTGTTCTTGGGCTGATTTTGGGATAGTTGTATCCCTTAGTTTGCCTTGTTGTTTTGTGGTTTGTGGGCATTGTTTTTCCCTTTCTTATTTGGATGGTCTTATAAGGTATGAGATCCTTAGTCTAACCCCACCTTTAACCTATATATATATATATATATATATATATATATATATATATATATATAAACACAACAAAAATATAATTCTAATATATTACTAAAAGAAATGTATGTCTATTAAACCAAATTTATATTAAATTTTATTATCATAATTATAAATAATTCACATATTATATATTTAGTTAAATTTTAGTAACACTAAATATTTTCAATTTACCTTCAATTTGAATTCCAACTCATATTTTGTAAAAAGGTATTATGTAATAAATCTTAAATACATATTTTTTTAACTTTTAAATGGGAAAAAAATTAAATGGGTGAAAAAAAATTCAAGAATTTTAAGTACTATCTTGATAAAATTTTAAATTATCTCTTTGAATTATCAAATTATATTATATCCAAAATCTCATTATATTATCATTGTAGTCTATCTAAATATCTACATATCATATATCACCATTTCTTAATTCTACATTTAAATTTGAATCATGAAATAATTTGATCAAATTATTTATTTGCATTATCAAATTGGTTTTTTATCCAATATCTCATACAGATAATATAATTTTAATCTATTTAAAAATCTATACATCATACATCCATATTTAATAAATCTACATTTAACACTGAATTAACAAGTTATTTGGTATGTATGATAAGATTACAATGTTGAATTTTTTATTAAAAGACTACATTTAAAATACCTAAAATATACTTGTTGATGTGATTTTTATGAACCTAATGAAAAAATTGTAAGGTATCCTCTAACATTTTAAAATCAATAAAAATGCATTTACTCCAAGGCACAAATTGTGGGGTGTTGAGTTTTATAAACAACATGTTCGTGGAATACTAGTGAGCAAGGTAGAATATTTAGCAAAGGTGAATTTGGAGACATGGGTGAAACTATATCTACTAAATATGGGTGTAATGATGATGGTTATACTTAAGGTAGGTAGGAATTAAAATGAAACTCAAAAAGGAGGGAAAGGTAGGGTAGGAGATGAGGCTTATGGACCACATTAGATGAAATTTTTTAAGACCATTACTTAAACCTAAGTAGGATAAGAAATTAGAAGTCCAATTTATACCATAATTTTTTGTAACTCACTAAAAATAAAACATGGTTAGTAATCAAAGGGAAAAAATACAACATACTTAAACACATGAACTCAAAGATTACCATATTTGTTAGATTATAATAACACATCCATGAGGCGGGATTATGATTTATATACAAAATGTATTGATATCATCTATAGATTAATATTAATGATTTTAAATAAAATATAACTCATACACAACCAAATACTAAGAAACTAAGATGCTAACACTTCTTACATAATCCACAAATTGGAGAAGAATATATATTTCCATATCAACACTAAGATTGTAGAACTTATTCATAATTTCCTATTAATATCAAAAACGAAAATTATCTACCATGTGAAATAAGAGGATATAAATATAAATAAGTTTAAGATGGCAAAATTTTTATTTATCAAGCATAGTTTAAAAAATACAAGTCCAAAAAAAAACATTGTATGCTAATCTCAAGGAAAACATGCATGTGTAACATTGATCATTCTAAATAAAAAGTTTCATATATAAATATAATATATACATGTTAGATAAGTTTTAAAATAATATTTCCAACTCAAATATACCATGAAATTTCATATGTATAATTAGGATTTATTGATGTGGCACTACTATAAAAATTAAACTATGACATAGTCAAAGTAGGAGCTAATGTGAATGTAGTTGGAGTTGTAATTAAAGTTACAATAGATAAATGCACTATAACTAATGATAAGCCCAAAGTAATTTATAAAAGTGGGACATAAGCTAGTCTAATATGAGTGTGTACCATCATATATCTAGATGTTAATCAATTTGAGGTAGGGTTAGAATAAACCTTTCAAATATTGTTACTTATTTGGTTTCTTTTATCTAAAGTTAAAATTCATGACTCGCTTAGAAGTTGATCTATATGGTCTCAAAATTGAGTAAAGATGTTTTAAATAATTGAGGAAGTTTGTCCATCAATCTTTTGTGTATATATAATGTACCTCAAATCCCAACATGCACTTACTCAATCCCAATAACCTTATCTCTTTCAAAATTTATCAACTACAATAGTAAATCTTTAGTTCTATAGAAAACCATTTCAATCTCTTCTTTGAACTTGTTCAATGCTACTTACAAAAGATTCTGAAAAATGGGCCTATGCACTAGCTGCCCTTGTGGAGTGATTATTTCAACAACTTTTAATTATGTTAGGATAGAAATAAATCCTACTTGCTAGCTTGAAAAATATTGGAATAGATTTTTCATCTCTTGATGTTAATCAAGTATGTTGTCCCTTTTAGATACAATATAAATGTATGCCCTAACAGGTCCAAATGTTGTCATTAAATTGAGGTGGGCATAAGATATATTTCATGTTTATTTACTTATGAAACAAAAATTTCCATCAATGTATTTTTTTGAAAAATTTAATAATGTATCCTAATTTATTTTGGGAGGTGGAATTTTCGGACCTTATTAAACTAATGGTGTCAAAAATATTCCTCCTTATCCCCTATAAACTATCCACTATCTCTTTGGGGAATTTAATGTACTGAAATCTTGCTTCCTTTGTATTTCTTAATAAAAATTCATGAACATTTCATTAATTACCCCTCCTATTTCATAAACAAAATTGAAATGATCTTATTTTATCCTATCATGTTTTGAAGGATTTAACTTATTTCTCTTAATTAGAGAGAATATATCTTCTATATATTATAGTTCTATATTTTAGCCCTCAACAACCATAGTTTCCTCTTAAATATTCTCAAAGTGTTTATTTGTATATAAAAATAAACTTAATTGAGGATTGAATTTTTATTACCAAATATTATCTCAATGTTTTTTATTCTTACTACAAATACCTAATCCATGAAGGACTATTCAAGGCAAATTATTGCTCGATTTGTTTGATAGGTTGCATTTGGACTTCATGATTTTGATTAGCTTGTCAAAATATTTGAGTAATCAAAATTTATTTATATGGAGGTATAATGGGATTCACATAGGATTTTCATGTGAAAATAAATGGAATAATATATTTCCTCAAACTAGTAACTTGATTTTGGACTAGTGTGTATGTTATGTACTTAGCCTTCCCTTCTACCTTGTATAAAATATATTTAGGTGTCTCTATCTATTTATATCATCTAATGGGAATTTATATCTTTGTAAATTTCTTGGGTAGGGGTGATATGGAAAAAAATAGAGGTAGATACTAGGTTGTCAAAATGTACCCCTTTTTTTAGACTAGGGGATTGAGAACTAGCTAGACTAAAGAAAGAATAGGTCATTGGGGTGATTATAAGGTTTTAAAAATAGTTATTAATAGAATTATATGTAATTTAAAAATTAATAATAGTAGTGGCCATATATCCACAATATCAAATTAGGCTATGGAAAGCAAAATTAGTAGTGAAGCAGTGGCTTGGGCCTAGGTTATTAGAATTAAATAATATAAATAATGTAAATGATATTTTACACCAATATTAATTATATACATATAATAAGTAACTATATAATGAGAACTATTATAACTTAAAACCATAGGATATATAGGTGGATTAGTTGTCATTAAAGAATAAGTGACTTGAGGTGGAGAACTTAGGGGTGTACTTGACATTGCCTCTTGCATGGATGTCTTCATATTAGATCCTGCATAACCTTCCACATAGCCTTATTTATCTCACGATGCATTATTTTATTTTGAATTAGTAGTCATTTTAGTCAACCCTTCATCTTCTAGGTTTGATTTAGTTGTCTCATTTATATACCATGATTCTTTAATGTCAAGCCCTAATGCACATTCATCCTCAATCTTCCATCTATTATCCTCTTCCTTATTATCATAGATTATGATAGGTTTTGATCTTCATATTCCTCTTATTTAATCTTATCTCTCATATGTATTTATGATTGTTTTTATTTCACTTCCACCTTTTTTAGATTGTTTTTATGATTGAGGGCTTTTGGGCTTCCTGGTATATGTAATTACTGATTTAGTTATAATAAAGGTTATCCCAATTGAATGTGGAATAAGAGATGGATGAATTATAGGGGTAGAAGATGGTGATGGAGTGGGAATGTAAATCGCCACTATTGGAATTATATTTGGTAATGATGATTGTCGATGTGACTAGGGCATTACCAATGGTGGTGATAAAGGAGGAGAAGTAATAGAAAAATGACACAAGAATGTAGGGAGAGTTACCTACTATGATATAGTTAGTGGAGTCAAATTCAACATAAAAAATATAATATATACTCTAGTTTGACTTGTCTACCTCTCTTCTTCAATAATGTGCTATGGAAAAACAAAATGACGGTATGTGTAGGGGAATTCTGATATCTATCCACTATTTAACATGAGCTTCCATAGATAGGCTAGCTTGTGTTTGCACATGTTATTTTTCCAGGAGGTCCATGGATAGGTTGGGAAACCCATTATTACTTATCAATGTTCTTAACATCCTCCATAGTGATGGTAAGATCACACTAGTTCCTTTATGCCATAATCATATACACGTTGGCCTTGCACATCATTATGGCTACTTCAAAATCATCTTCAACATTCATGAATATGTTATGATGGTCATAATCTTGGTTCCCATAATTGATCTTGATTTTCCTTTCATAATATTTTAGGTACAGTCTAACATATTTCCTTGGATCTTAGTGCTTTTATGGTGCTGATTTGAAACCATAGTGTGTCATGATCTTTCCCGTATACTTAAGATGATCCCATATATTATATTATATTTTAACAATGCTAAAAGGAGTCAGATGGATGGCTTATTTATTAAAATTTCTCAATTTAGTATCAACACTATTAGATAATTGAGAAATAATTTCCTAATATTAAACCTTATCTAACATAATTCTTAGTAAGTACAAAGGATGTGATCTTGTGCCTTCAATTATAGTTATTATGAATTTGGGGTACAACTAGTATTTTCCCATATTTTAAATGGTATTTTTAATGGTATTTGATAACCTAGGCACATTCATCCCATATAATTTTATACTATTAGATAAAATCTCTGAGTTATCTACCCTTTTCATATTCTTCCTAAACTTGTGTATATGAATAATATTAAATTCATCACATACGCTATTATTAGGGTATTTAATGAATGATTTTCAAGGTTTATCATATGATGAATGGACTATTGAAATCAATACATCCACTGAATATTAAATCATATATAAGTTACTATCAGATGAGCTTCTAATATTTTTAATTTTATAAATTAAATTGGAGTTGATTTTTCCTAAGGTTATAATATTTTCAAAATTCAAAATCATGTCCAACAATAAGACCCATATGTCATTAACATAAATAATAGTTGGAAAACCATATATCTTATTTTAAAGGGCCATAAACATTATTACCTCTAGTTTGCACACCATAATGATAATATATGAGATAGGTCCTTGGACTATGAAGTTACTTTGGTAGATAACCTATTCCTACAACTTGTTAATGAAATTATTCTTGAGAATCAATGAGTTCACCATGTTTTGTCTATATGAAATATATGGCATGGGAAGATGATAGTACACATTGAATGAAATTACACTAATGTATGTGAATGGTTTATTACTCTACCTAAAGTGAAGTATCTTCCCAATAATGTTTCCATTTAGGGGTAAATCATACATTAGGTTGAAGTAGGGCTTTAGCTCTAGTTTGGATGCTATGTTATGGATACCAAATAATTTAATTAAAGTCATCCTTGTATCTTTGTGTAAAACTCAAAGGATTTTATTCTAATTTTTAAGGTTCAACTTCTTATATCTTATCCCAAATCTTTAAATAATGCTTGAGCTCATGGTTTAAGGCTTTTGAATCAAATGTTGTGTCTATATATTCCTTTGGACCTAAAATAGAGTATGAAAAGGGAAATAGAATATAATATATGAATTTCATTAATTACTTGTTTTGAAAACACTTTTCTCTATCAAAAAATATTAAAATTTTATTCATTACAAGAGAGCTCTGAATTCATATTATGCATGAAAATGTTTGAACAAAGTCTTATTAAACTAGATTTGGTAATTCAAAATATATTTATTTAGTTGCATATATTTATATAATTTAATGTATTAATTAATTGATTATTTTTAATTAATGGATACAAAGGATTTCATCACTTATTTTTTTCATTCTAAATCCATAAAACTATATTTATATGAATTTTTAAATCCTTGTGGCTTCTTCCATTTGTTCTTGGATGTTTAGTCATCATGAGATGACATATGTCTCTTTTCCACTCTTTCTACCGTAAATTTTTGTATTTGTGTTTTCTTTTAGTGATTGGAAGGACACATGTATTCATGTCTCTATTTTGATCATACTAGTGTCAAAGTTCATTAAAGTTATTTCCTTTGGTCCATGGGTTAGCGTTATGATGACAAGTGCTAGGATCTCAATGTTTCACTAAATTATTAGGATTCATAAATTTTGCATAAGTGAAGGGTATCTTAGTGAGGGGTATCATAATGTGTGGATGGATCTCATTTATATAATTTCCTAATATTTTCCATATAAAAGGATCTATTTATGTCACCTCCCATAGGTTCATATGGTTACACATGGATGGATCTCATTACTCCACTTTCTCGATATCATCCATAAAAATGCTTTGCTAATGTCACATTCAAGAGGATAGGATGGTGACCCATGAATGGATACTACTACTCTAATTTCTAATGATATCCTATAAAAAATTATCCATTGATGTCAATTCTAAGAGGTTGGGATGATAATGGGTGGACAACTATCATTTCTCTACTTGTCTAAGATCATTCATACAAAATAGTTTGATGGCATCACCTATAATAGGATTGGATGATAATGCATAGATCAGGTGAAATATGGGATGTTTCAAGAAACACCTAAGTGTAAAATATTTTTTGTAAGACACAATTTATACAAGATAAATCCTCTACTAAAAAAACACATAAGCCTGATTAGTCATATAGACCATAAATTGAACCGCATTCATAAGTATTTTAAATAAAAATTAAGGTGAAGAGTAAATAATATTATATGTATTAACCACAAAATAAATTAATTTTATCTTTAAAAACACCATATAAATAGTGAGAGGAAACTTTCAAGTTATGTTAAGAAAAAAAATGAGAAATGAAACTAGTTAAGTGAATTTATCAATCATCATATAAATTTATTGAATTCTTACCTTCAAAAAATTCTATATTATATAAATATACTTCAAAATACCTAAAAATGAGTGTTTAGTTAATATTTTCTCCTTATATGAAAATTTTAAAATGGGGTGTGTGTGTAAAGGCATAGTAATATGTTTTAAAAACTATATTTATTTCCATGTTCTATGAACCAAAGGACCACATTTTTTTATATTTGGATAAATCTACATTACACTTTACCTTTAAGGAAATACCTAATTTCTATCATCCCAAAATTTTTGGACATAAGGTTGTATATTTTTAAGTTCAATACTATATATGGAAATCCTCACTTTATTACAACTTACATTTTTTATAAAATCCTTTATTACAATAATATTAATTTTTAGACAATGTCTATATTATATGTTTAATACATTATAAGTATAGATTATAGGAACAAAAGGTATTATTTATTTCACTATTTTTTACTTAATGTTATTTTATAGGAAAACATTTTATAAAATTCATTTTGATTAAGATGTATAATAAATAAAAAAAAATGTTAACTATTAGAATATAGTAAATTTATATTTATGGGAAATAAAAAATAATTTTATTACTTATTTTTCTGGATTATATGAGTATTTAACAATTTAAATTCATTATTAGAGATCAAAAAAATGGTCTATGAATTTTTAAATCTATAAATATAGTGTCTACACAAACCAGGACAAGTGTGCACTACCTAGATGCCTATAAAATGTGGCACAAGCACTATCTTCTAGGGTATGAAACTATCCTACGTGATTATGCTAATATATTATATTTATAAATATTATACATTCATTTTATAAGTGCTCATGTATGAAAATATATTTCATCATATGTGAAGGACATTGTTAACCTTCTCCTTTCTTTAAACCCTTTGTTTTGAACTATAATAGCCATTTAAAATAGAGATGATGGGAGATTAAGAAGATTTGAGATGACCTTAGCCACATCATGTGGAATTTAGTACATATGTAGTAATCTAAAAAGGGAAACTAGAATGAACATAATTCTCTTACCTAGACAAATGTGTGTAGCCATGTGTAATACTAGAAAGCAATGAAATGCAATATATGACTTTAAACACTTGAAAATTATTAATTTTATCTTGAAATGGTATTAATATTTATCTCAATGCATGCTCATTTGAGTGTCTCAAAATTTAGAAATGTTAGGATAGTTCTTCTCAATGTGTAGGGTGATTTTTATTGATAAATAAATGAGTGGTAGTATACCAATAGGTTTAATACTGATATATGTATATAGTTGACTCTTTGGTTAATTTACTCTAAACCAAAATGAAAAACATATAAGCTAACCCATATGAATAATTTTATATTTGGAATATGATTGTTAATGGAACGCAGATAAGTCAACTTAAGTGGTTGGTTCCATAGTGTATAAATTGTTTGAGGAAGGATATAATTGTCTATAAAATAGGAATATTGGTATAAGATCAAGATATAGTTTCATAATGATGTTAACTTGTTCATGATAGAATTTTCAAAATACTATGTAATAGTAATGTAAATATATGAATTTTGAGACCATATATGGATGAAAGGCCAAGGAGTAATGTGTACAAGAGTAATGCATGTGTGTATAAGGTTAAGCATGTTAAAAAACACTCAAATGTGATAATTTTAGGTGTATAACATCAATTATGAGTTTATACATTCCCTTCCACCCCCCCCTCCCCCCAAATTGAATTTAGTAATGAATTTGGGAGAGTAAAAAGATATAATTTGATACCTAAAGATAATAATTATGGGCGTGTTTGAGTATAATTTGGTTTGAGATTATGATATAAAATGTGAGTAAAACATTAAACAAATGTGAAATTAAGTGTTAATTATTTATTTTAGTTATATGCATGTGAACCAATATGTCTTTTGGAGACAATATAGAATGAGGTGATCATGCCCCTTGGGGTTGCCAAGGTAAAAGCATGTATTGAGATAATAGCATAAAAACATAGAAGTTCCTATAAGTTAAGTCACATAAAAATTCATCCCTGTACAAATCACTATTTATATAAAATTAAATTCACCAAGGGTTCTAATAAATATATGATTTGATTGACAATATGTGTAAATTTTTGAAATCATTTTTTTGTAGAATAAATATATGGTTAAATTTAATTAATTAACAATGGTAATTTTTATATAATATGCCACATATTACCTAGTGCACATACTAAAATATATTATTACACAATTTCAAAAAACACTTTTGACCTACCTTTATCATACATGACTTGTGCACCCATACATGCCTCTTAATAACTATTATATCACAACCACGTACTTGTTATTAGTTCTAACTTCTTCTTATGTTATAAATTTTTTACATGAACCTCTTTATATGTCTTAATCTAGCAAAATATATTACTTATACATATCACCACCACTACACCCATATTACTATCTAATAGACACTAACATTAAGCTATGATGGTTCTACTTATGAAACTTTCGTGAGGGTGATTCTTTTTTCATTTAGGATAAAGGTTTTTTTTTTCTTTTTGAAACTAGTGGCTATAGACCATAGAAGATGAAGAAATAGATAGGGCCTAATTCAGCCAAATACTATAGTGAAGGTGATTTTATTGACCATCACCCAGAAACAAATATTTTTGACAATTAAAATCATTAATATGAGTTCACCCATTTTCTTCACATGTTGTTAACATGATAAATAAACCAAATTATTTTAGGAAAGTTAAAATCAAACCCATAGTTATTACTTAATTGGAGGTTATCTATCAAGTAGAAATACACTATTATACATTGAGAACATTTTCCCAACTCTTCACAAATTAAAAATAACTCACTAGGAGTAGTCATTAGCCAAGTGTAAAGGACACTAAACCTAGTAAACAAATAATATTATCAAGTATGTATATACATATTATAGGTGCATTCATATAGTAAAGGAACATAATTTCACATTCATGTCAATAGGATGAACTATTTGTGGCTTCAATTTCCTCTTATAAACATTGGAGATGTGGGCAATGATCAATCATTAATGATGATGATTTGGATTAGCTAAACCAATTACATTTCAAAAATATTTATAGGTTTATAAACTTTAAAATGGGACATAGGGTTTCAAGGAAAAGGAGAATGATTTTCAGAGTTTGCACACATTAAATTATCCATATTTCATTCAATCATGTATTAGAATTAGGAACATATAGTTGTATATTCATAAGAGATAAAAATTGTCCTAAGACATAAATTTCAGCCTCAACCACTAATATAAATTATTTTTCCCTAACTTGATGTTAGTCACCCTACATTCATAGTAGTTAATTATATATCTAAGTGACACTTGAAAATAATTTTTTCCCTTTCTATTATTATAAGTTAGTCACAATTAGTTATAAAATAAGAAAAGCTAAGTTCCTTCACCTCTTTATAACATTTTATATTTATCACATGGCACTTATCAAATTATCTTTATTATTTTACATTCAGATCCATACTTAATTTTTATACATTAAAATTTTAATCACATAAAAGTTTTATCTTAATTTGGGTTGTATAATCCAAACTAGGGTTAAAAATATTGGTAAACCCTAATATTACTTGAACTGTATCAAACCCTAGGTCTCCTTCAAGGTTTCATATTTGTATTTTTTTATATGTTTGTCTTAGGGATTTAGTTCTAATTATTAATTTCCCATACAAAATAAACATAATATTTTCACCCTTGGCTCTCACCTTATGCATAATTTGATTATTTCATCATATCCCATCCAATAATCTAGTTTTATTGTCATTTTAAGGTTTAGTGATAGAACATAAAATTATTCCATTAACTTATTATACCATGGGAAAAATAAATAAAATGAATATTTCTTCTTCTATTGATTATACAACTATTCATGAATATGTTAAAACTAATGATTATGTTAAAATTACTAATTTAGAAAATGATAGTCAATTATGTCATGATACTCATAAATATCAAAAATAATTTTTATTCAAATGAACCTAATGGTGTATATCTTGATTAGGTCAAATATTTATCCAAATTTATTCCTAGTCTTCATCATCATCCTCGATAAGTGGAAAAAGTTGGTCAAATTAATATTAGTCTATTTGGTCTTACATAAATTTAATGTTATTACATTTCATGAATGAAAATATCCCTCTACTATTTTTAATCAATCATTGTTTGTTATTAATCCAACTAGATAGTTTTCAAACTCTACCATTTTTACAATTTCATTAACTACACCTATAGTCACATATGTAATGTCCACCCAAGGTGGGGAGGTAACACAAAGATTCCAAAAA
>JARHVA010006752.1:0-15000 GCA_037957365.1 Torreya grandis | reverse complement strand
GTATTAAATGTGATAATTCTATATAAAATTTAGGATCATGAAAAACTAAATCAAATAAATTGATTTAAGTAGTTAATTTGCAGATTTTTTTGAAGGTATTATGAATATTTATGGCATAGAGGTATCATACATCCTTTTTTGTTTGATATTTTGTAGGGACACCGAAGGTATTGGTGCCTGATAGAAGTGTCATAGCTATCAAAGCTACTAAATTGAATTACTAACATGAATAGAGTATGACTAATCACACTGAGATTTGGAGTCATCATGGAGATGGGGTAGATCCCACTTATAATTGATTATATTGTCATTTTCCTTAGAGCATGGGAATGGTTAACCAAATATTTTAGATGGGTGGTGGATGGGGATACGATTGAGGTGGGTATCACACTAGAATATGTCCATGTGTTTTTAGGATTATTGATAGGAGGGACACTAATGATCATTGGGACACTAAATGATTTAGAGGAGAGGCAAGTGTTATCCTAGTGGGTGACATGCTTAGACAAGATATACCTTGGATTTAGGGTCAATTTCTTTGATCTATATATTTTAGAGATTAGAAACATCTTGAAGGTCATGATAATACTTATGATATAATTAATTATGTGTCATAATTCACATGGAAAGGAACAACTATACATGATAGCCTTGTGTTAGTCCATATTAGATCAGGGAACACTCTGTGACTTTGGGGATGTCATCTAGGTCTAGGTCATGTATAATATGTATGTGATATTGTCCATAGGGAGTAATATAATGGGGAATGTCATTTTACTAAGTTATTATATGGATAAGAGGTTCCCTATGTATTATCTATTTGGGTTTCCTAATGTGGTTGATGATAAGTTACCTCAGGTCTTACCATGGAAGTAGGATGATGTAGCTCATGTCGTGCCCCATGTGCTAAAATTTTATATTATCACATGAGGGGTAACTATGTGGCATCCAAAAATTCCCACCTATATTTTATGGCCTATTTGGTCAACCATTATTATAGTGTTGGCATGGGTGTGGATCAAAAGCCACTACACATCATGGGTAGAGCTGCATCTTATGGCACATTTTCTAAGGTAGTTTAGACTCCCACACCTATCAACCCCTTTATTAGTGTCTTTTAATTATGAATGACATGATAGAGATTCAAGGGGGAGAGGAAGAGGAGGAGTAATATTAGAGATACCTATGATTAGGCCAAAGTGTGCTAGACCATGGACTAGTCAAGCATGATAATAGCTGATGGCAGGAAGAGATGATATGGATGTAGATGTAGGCCCATAGTAGTATCAGTAATTATGAACATGTTAACATCACTATAAATGAAGGAACTAATATTGAGATCATACATAAGAGAGGGATATAATATAGAAGAACCTAACAACCATTCAAGAACATCGATGGTCCATAGGGGTACCTTTGAGTATAGGATCATGGTGTGCATGAGTGGTGACTCTTGGATTTGCACTTGTGCATATATGACCTATAGATGAGGTGCTTGATGGATGATCAGGTAGAGAGACCATGCTTAATGGCTGATTAGATGGGGAGATAGTGATCGTTGATACTATAATTGGTGAGAAATGTTGTAATTTAGTTTTTAAGCTTTAGTATAGGACACTAGTTCCATGTCGTTATAGTAGATAGATATATTTATATATATATATGTTATCTAATATCTATCTAGTTTTTATTTTGAAGATCTTATGATGGAAGAGATCAGATGGGGATATTTAGTTATGGTTGTGAACCATGAAATTTTATATGTGGTAATGGCTCCATACAACCCCACAACAATGCATGATCCTATGGTACTTTCTACCCAATCCAAGGCATGATAGCTTACATTAATGGGGGAGGTTTTAAGTTAGTTATAGGCATGTAGGAATTTATTATATACACTGATATGGGTGGGAGAGGGAGAGACATAATCCTAAAAAGCCTTGTTTTAGGAGAGAGAGGCACACATGGCTACCACTATGTAGCTATAATAGGTGTAGGTCTCAGTTGACAATATATAGGAATAGGTAGTAGGTTTGAGATCTTGGACTACCTCATTATAGTGTACCATTTAAAGGATATAGTCATAGGAATTTATGGCCAAAATGGCTATGTCATAGGATAGGTATGGTGGAGCCTAGCCTTAGAGTTGGAGCTATTTTATATTTTGTACTTTATATTGTATAAAACACATGATATATATATATATATATATATATATATATATATATATATATATATATATATATATATATATATATATATATATATATATAGCTAGATTTGATCTCATGATTTGTACATGGTTGTGGATGTTAATGCATAAATATATTTCTTTCTATCACATGTATTTATCTTTTATTATATATACTATGGGATATATATGTTGAATTTCTTATTTTCTAACATTATGTTATACACATGCATGCTTAAAAATAAAAAGGTAAAAATTACTTTGAAAAGTATAAGTAATTAAAAAGAGATGTACTACACACTATATCATGATGGGAAATGTCTAATAACAAAAAAAGACAAAATATATTAGACCAAAGATGGTAAAATGAGAGTAACAAATGTTTGTAAACCATATAAGAGATTTGTACCAAGTTAAAACATGTAAAATGACACTATATCACATTGGGATGTATGAAATTAATGTAATAAAATGGAAGGAACAAGAAAAGCAAATGGTATAAAAATTTTAATCAATAAATCATACTAAATCATGTTAGGAAGTATAAAAGAGAAAAAAATTGAAAAATGAACTTAAATTGATTACACTAATTCAAACTAGGAAGTATGAAAAATAAAATAAAATGGTTGTAAACATACATGGAATCATAAAATAAGAAGATAAAAATGAAAGATAAATGAATTAAGAATACAACATACTATATGAAGATGGGAATCATGTCAATGATATGTAACTCATAATCAATCACAACTTATCTTAAATTTGACATATGTAATTTCATTATGGCTTGGTCATTAGAAAGTTGTATGAGGAAGGCATGGTCATATACATGGTCTTAAATTTGTACTCATAAATGGAACACTAGTGAGATAAAAATAAATGTGGTAATGATTTTAAAAGAAGATTTTAGTTTGGTAATTTGTGAAGAAGGCCTAGTCCCACCCATGGTCTTATAATGAAACTCACAAATGGGATCTCTAGGGGGATGATCAATTAAAAAATGAATATTTATGAAGGTGAAATATTATGAATGTTTTAAATGGAATATGTAATGTAAAAATCATAACATAGGTGTCTATGAGAGGACCTTAGGAAAATGGGGCATACTAACGACATAGAAAAGACACTAAGTGGCTAGTGACCATCAATATATAAAGGATATTCATAATAAGCACAAAGTTGTATATTAAAATCAGTGTTATAATAAGATATAATCATGGTGGGTGTATGAAAAATAAAATTAAAATGGACTTACCTTACAAAAATGTGTTGCTCATTCCTCATGACCTCTTACAGATTCATCAATCTACTCCACATACTAGGTACTTATGTCAGAAAGTAGGTGGCATTAAAAGATTTTTTTTATTCTCCTTTTCTAATCTACTTGAGTACCACACCCAATGGACCTTAAATATATCATGAGGAAAATTTTGGAATTTTATATTTTATTATAAATAACGATATGTGATTTGGATTATATCTCTTAGCATGATTTGAATTTTGAAATTTGAATGTTGCCTATTATATCATTGCCTTTTGTTAAATTATATGGCTTTTAAATTTTTTTGGCTTTTAAGATTTCTCATCCATATGGATTTGGAATAACAAACATGAGGGATATAAGTGATACACATGAATTATATGTAGACATTGGCTAAAGGAATCTAAGTATCCAAAGACAAGACAGACTAAAACACTTATGCTTGCCTATAAACTAATATGTTATCTCAATTATAACCATATTAATGATTAGTATGTACAACTAAATAAGGGAATAGAAGGAGATCCAAAGTGGATGAGTAAGATAGATAATTATAATTATATGACTTTTTTGTTAAAAGATCACATGGTAAAGAAGGATTAATAAGGGGAGTTAGGTTTGTATAACCAAGTCATAATAATTATCTATGTTGTATGAGATAAGGTAGAAAAAATTATGAGAAAAGGTAAAGAAATCCATGAAAAATAAATTAACTCCTAAACATGAAAATGTATAAATAATACATAAGAAAGAAAGATGAAAGACATGAAACCATATACACTATATAATGCAAAATATAAATATCTAAGTAAGATAGATAAGTCAAGAAAAATTTGACATAGATTCAAATGATATAATATATAGAGAAAAGTGGATCAAAAGTCCAATAAAAATATCATAATGAAGATGAAAATGAAGGAACACCATGTTATGTTTACAAATACTGATAAATCTATACATATATATTATCCATAAGATCTTATATGACTTTATGAATTTGGACTCTAACTATAGTGAGAACCTCACCAATCCTCAGTCAAATATATTGAAATACCTCTCATCAAATATCATCCATAGAGAATGTAGCTATAGCTAAAATATCATGTTCATGAGGGCCTTCGTGCATATAATACTCAATAAGGGGATTAGATAATGAAATGGTAACTATAGGATAGGGATATGGCACCATCAATGGGAAAAGAACCATGGGTGAGGGAAAGATGTAGGTGACATAGGAGAGATAGGTGAAGAAGCAACCATAATTAGAGTGGGAGCCATAGGTGACAAAGTGGGATCCTTCTTATTTAGATGACTTATAGGAGGGGGAATAACAAGTATAATAATGGTCATGAGGTGAACATGAAGATGTTGTTGAAGGATGTGGAAATAATTAGTGTGATGGGTAGCACACTATTTTCCAATATAATATACATCTCAATATTTTGAATTATATTCAAGTAATAGCCTAGGAAGAGGTATAACCTTATGTTTGGACTAAGGAAGGGTAGGTAGCAAGTTTTCAATATATTATAAAAAAAATTGACAATGGTTAAAGGAATGATTTTTTTATGTCATGAAAAAAATAGATACACTTTTTAGTATAGTTTGTGTATATGCCAATGGAAGGAGTAGAATATGATCTAGGGAACACTGATATAAAAAACAATCTCTATTTTAATGACGAGAAAATCTATGAATGTATTAGTAAGGGTGATCATCCCATTGCGAAGGAAAGGTATCAAGCTAATGTAAATGAGTAAGGCCATCCTCGAGGGGAGGTAGGGATGATGGAGAGACTAGGGTAGTCTCAATTGAATGAGAAACAACATAGAATATAGGATGAGGCTAAACTAATGGTAGATCAGGAGTAAGATTCATAAAAGGCTTAGTTGAGGGAGGAAAAGGCTGTGCAAAGGGCTTAAGATCAATATCAATCATCTCTGGGTGAATTGGGCTATAGGTACCATAGTATCTACTAAAATAATAGGGATAAGTCATATCATGATCAATAACAATTATTCTCCATATCATGATAAAATAGAAGGGTGGCATGTGAACACTCCATATCTACCCTATAAAAAAGTGGAATAATACTATAATTAGGAACTGTATAATAAATAATATAATAAAAGGAATGAAAAGATTAAAAAAAAGAAAAATAATAATAGAGGATATCAACATATATATCTTGAATAATACCTTTGATAAATGGATCATCTAAAGTATAACCATCATCATAATCAGGTGTATAAAGGTTGATGTTGTAGGTAAGTACGATATTCTTGTTATAAGTGGTGTGGTGAATAGAATGATAATTTTTTGTTAGGACCACAAGTATATCATCAATAGGTCACCGATGGGAACATGGTTTCAAGGATGGTGGAAGTTAGGAAATGAGATGAGGAGAGAGATCTAAAGTTTTGATATTGAGGTTGATATCATGTGGCTCATCATCATCATAGTCTAAGATGTTAGGTGGTATGTTCCTGATGAGTTTGAGGTGACCATGATAACCTCTATTATATTTAAATCATTATAATTTTTAATACACCAAATTATTTGAATTGTTCAAAATTACAAGGGTTGATGTCACCTTGAATCCTCTAGATAGCAACATTGTGTGGAAACTTGACACATTGGCAAGCAAAGTAGGTGATGGATCTTATGTGATGAGTCCAAGGTCTACCAATAAATATATTTTATAAAATTTTATGTTTTACTTGGATATCATCATCAATTAAATCATGTTTGACTTGGATATCATCAATTTTAATTCTTATAAAGAGTGAAGGATCCTCCACATGAAGCGAAATTTCATTTGGGATCATGGAAGGAATAGTAAATTTGAGAGAGTGGGAAGTTTCCATTAATTTTTCAACATGTATAAACATCTCTTTGAATTATTTCAAGATACTATCTTCCAAACTAGATAAGGTAGCTTCACATCCTATGAGGGGAGGGTGAGGGTTGTTCATCTCAAATAATTACATCAAGTATTTACAATGAATGTGGAGAAGTTTAATTGAGTTCAAGAAAGGATATTTGAGATGGTAGATTAGTAATTTCTATGATAGGGTCCCATTAATCATAACCCATAGGTGGAATGCTATAGATATGTAGATAAATTTATAAGATCTCTTCGGAAGGAGGAGTATATGTACATTCAAACTTGTGTTAATAGGACATGGTCATTTTAATGTGGGGATATATCAATTGATTAACTAGAGAGGATGGGGTAGTTAATTTATGTTTATCTTGTGATGGAGTCGAATAAGTGTTAGTATAAGGTTGAAGCATGCTATAGATGGGTAGAGAGTTTTTAGAAAGTGTATAAATAGTGTGAGATATTTTATCCAATCAAGGCGTTAGAAGTGTTTCTTGAAAAGATATAAGGTCCTATTAACCCAAATCTATTAGGTGAAATGGGAAAGAATATTGGATAACACAAAAAGTCTAGGATTTTTGGTGTGTGTGTGTGTGTGTGTGTGTGTGTGTGTGTGTGTGTGTGTGTGTGTGTGTGTGTGTGTGTGTGTGTGTGTGTGTGTGTGTGTGTGTGTGATGAGATTTAATGAAATCAAATACACTTCACATATTATTCAAATTTACCACATTATCTTTATGAGTTTATTATATAATACTTTAAATGTTTTTGGTGGAAGGAGAAGGTTTCTCATTATTGTATTAATGATTTGTAGAGGGTTTTTATTGCTGGCCAAATGATCATTAGCTTAGTTCAAAACTTGATTTTTATTTTTTGTCTCATGAGATTTGAATTAAATGTCATAGGCTTGTTAGCATTTATAAATGAGTGAATCATGATTGAAATTTGGACCAAGGAGGAAATACATAACTAATTTATGAAATTTCTAACAAGTATTGTGAGATTGATCATAACTAGTATGAAACAAACAAAATTTATTTGGTTCATACCATGATTTGATAGGGTGAGGGAGGTTAAGATGTCCTTTAAGTGGCCTTAGTAAATTATTTTGTATTTCCACTAAGGATAATGGCTTATGAACATTGATATTATTTATTTGAGAAAATTGAGGATTAAGGGTGTTGTTTAGAGGGGAAGCTTCCTTTGTATCAGGGTTGGGAGAAATAGCTTGAATATTATAAATGGTATCATAGGAGTCAGTGACATCATAATTTTTATCATGATGATTCTTAATTTTAAGGATCATTCAAGTGATCATGTGAATTTTTAATGGCTCAAATGGATGCATGAGAAAAAAAATTCACTTGTCTTGGTTAATGGCCTCTTCCAAAAAATTTAAAGAGAGAGAGTCCTAACCCGATATTTCAACTTAGGATAAAGAGAACTAGTGAATAGTTGAAAGATATTATCATCTTCCATTCTATGATCACACTTATTAGATAAGGTCTTCCAATTTTTGATGAAAAATTTTGTGTTTGAGTTTAAAATTGCTTATAATTGATAAAATGAGCCAATGTATTCTTAGAGAGGTCACTAGTTTGAAACTCTTGTAGTAGAGACTTAACAATATATTAAAAGATAGTGATATGATGGGACTTGATTTGATTATACCAATCTAAAGCATCTTGAGAGAGGGTTATCAGTAATAGCCTAGTTGAAGCAAAACTATTTAACTAGACCCAATATTTATAAAGATTAACAAAAAAATTTAAATGTAAGGTAGGATCAGTTTACCCATTGTAGTTAATATTAGGTGTGATACCTCCTATATATATGTATGTTAGTAATTTAAGGCATAAAAGGTTCATTATTAATATGTTTAATTGTTTTCTTAATAAGGGGTAGTTGTGGAATGAGGTTTCCATAAGAATACCTAATGAGGGGTGGGGATAATTTTTATTATACATTCCCCATAGAACTTTTTGAGGTCGATTTTAAAGATGAATAAGGTGATTTTTCATTTTCATCATTTGGTTGTCATTATTATCTTGTAAAGCATTCATTTTATTAAGAGTATGTAATAATATTTGATGGGTTTGAATGGGTTTTTTGACTAGTTTGTATGGTATGCAAGACATTTAGATTAGTATTGGTGACTTGTGTTCTACTTTGAGTAGTGGCATGCACATCAATAGTGGCTTGAGAGGAATTGGTAGAAAATGAAGCACTAGTATAATGGTTATCATGTGTATCGAAAGATGAAATATTAAAAGGAGTGGAATAAAAAGAAACACTAGCCGCTTTATTACCATTAGTAGCAAAAAGTATACTAATGGAGTGATTGAGAACGAGGGGTCTTGGAGAATCCCCACTAGATGTTGAACCTACCACGTTAGTAGATATACTTGACATAGATGTGGAATAAAGAAAGGAAGAAGAGGTCATAGTATGAGTAGTCAAAATAGAAGGGAGAGGTTGATAAGCAAAGACAATATCAGCCCAAAATCCACGAGAGAATGTGGGGGAAGGTGAATGGGGTTAATCTAATTAACCACTTATCATGAGATTGTAAATATTGGAAGGGAAGTTTCCCCTATGTTGAGGAAACTCATTAAAGAAGAAAATCATTTCAAGAGTGTACTCTAATTCTATCTAATATTATAAGGAAAAAATAAGGTTAAAAATTGAGGATGAATGATCAGGAGTCCCTTAGTTTGTAGTGCTAGTGGCCACATCAACATTGCTTTCATCTAAAGTAGAAGCCACAATTTGTTTTTTGAGAAACCTATTAGGATTTAAAAACCTCATCATATTTTTTGAGTTTAAATCTATCTTGTCATCAAACATGAAGTTCATGATGGAATAAGGGAGCTAAAAGTAATGATGAAAACACATAATAAAAAACTAGGATACAAAGTCAAAATAATTGATTATGTTTTGTAACATAAGGAGTAGTAAAAAACTATAAAGATACATAGTTGTGTAGGTTGATTGTGTGTATTAATCAATAAGGAAAACGAGCATAATAAGGATACACAATTGTGTAGGTCGACTATGTATTTATAAAAATATAATTGAATAGGGAGATAAGAATACAATGTTGTGCAGGTTGACCATGTATTATAGGCAAGAAGGTTTAACAATATGTAAGATATTGTATCGACCACAATGATAATGTTCTAAAATAGGGAAAATTTTATTAATGTAATTGGAGGAAATAATGAAATCAAGCACATAAAAAATTGGATCAATGTGACTAATCTAATTGGTACAAACAACACAAACCTTGAACCAATGTTAGATAAAGCAAGTTTTACAATATAAGACATAATGATCAATGAAAAATAAGAAATTGAAAAGTAAATGTTAACTAGTTAGTCATCCTAAGTGTTATTTAGTTATAATAAAGTGTAATTTTAGTGTGATAGGAAAGTTGGATGAAAGAAGGAATTATAAAGCAATCTAAGGATGGTTTTAGGATGTTTCAGCTAAAGAGATCTATATTGGGAATGGTATTGGCTTGGTATTAGGCTTATCCTATCACTTCACAATCCCATAGTGATAAAGGTGTTGGATGATTTTCCAACATATACCATCAATGACATATTTAAACTTGGATAGAAAACCAAGTTGGACTCTCCCTTGGTGATGAAATCCAAGTAGCTAAAAGCTTAATGTTTTTTGAATGTAATGTGATTTTGTAGTGTGTACAAAAGATTAAAAATGTGTAACTAAAATTGTAATTTTAAAAAACAGCTATTTAATCTATGTGATTTACTCTAAGCATGAAATAATTGGAAAGGAAATTTGAATTAATTACTAGCAAATAGATGTTAATTCCTTGATTCATAGTAGTATAAAGTTGGTTTAGGCAACATTATATGAAAAAATATAGAACATAGTCAACAAGTTTATTGTTATTATATAGAATCAAGGTCTCTTATATCAAGTTTGAATAAGTCTAATATGTCTCTTAAATAGAAGATAAGCTAAAAAACTACATCGACCAGGTTGAGATAGCTTGTTGTAGGGTTTATATTTTGTAGACTACAAACTTGTGAAAGACATTACTGATGGAAGACTTGAAATGAAAAAGAGAGAAAATAAATGACCTTTGGTGGGATCTAATATATTTTATCTTGAAAACTTTGTTTATATTATTGAAATGATGATTTCAAGATTCTTACAATTAGGTCAACTAGTTTGACCAAGTTTGCAAAAACCCATAAGCTAAAGAAAAGATAATGAATAGATTTGACCTATTCGATTGTGTTTGTTGACCCATATGTTTATTAAATAAAATAAAAAATAGAGTTGACCTATTCAAATATGTATGCTAATATGGAAATGAAGAAGAGTATTATTTTGAACTTCTTGTCTAGTAACTTTTACTTGGCAAAGACCTACATAAATGAAACAAAGTCACTTTGAAGAGACTATGTGTTGAACCTATACACAAAAATTTATAAATATACCAACTAGTTTAATATAGCACTAAAAATATATAAAAATATAAATGATTATAAAAATTATGGCATGAAATAAAACTTAAAAGGGTTAGATTCATGTTGGATTCACCAGAATGTATGCAAAGGGAAATGCAACTAATATATAAATCAATCCTATATCAAAGAAGATAAATCTTACTTCCCCTTTTGATTGTTGATACATTAGATATTTGTTTTCATGACCAAGATGGATCTGATAAACCTATCTAAGGATATCTTACAATAACAATATCACTAGGGAGGGTTATAAAGCCTCTAGTCAATAAAAACTATGAAATAACCCTAACTAAGTCCTATGTTTTCATATTCATAAAATTAAATAATTGGAAATAAAATTAATCTCTAATCTAGTGTACACCAAATATTGTTGCACAAATGAGGGGTTACTAAACATAGAATTAAATGTGTATAGGAGAGTCTTAATTAATTTTTGTATAGGTAAGACCCTAATGCATGAAGAGAGTAATATATTCAAGAGCCATTAATTATACTACTTATATCTAATAAAAGAAAGGATAAAAGTTAGAGATATTTACCTTGAATACAAACCCATCAAGACTCAACCTCTCCCTTGGCCAAAATTGGTTTGCAAGAGGTCATTGTGGTTTTTAACTATCACTAAGAAAGGCCAAAGCATTTAAGACTTTTCTAAGAGATGAGATTACTATCCAAGTAGAAACCCTAAGCTAAGATTTATCAAATAGAATGGTAGAATATTTAATTGTAAGCAAATGCAAACGAATAGATAATTCTTTATATCTCTAATAAATGGCAAAATGAATTTGTATATATAGATAAATATAACCCTAATACTTTCTTAAAGTTTATCCGATAGAGTTAGCCTAATTGAATCTATATTTTTATTGATAAATAAAATTACTTATTGGTCTAGGATGGCTAGGGGACCACCTAGACCCTAAATGAGTTTTATCAATTAGTGTATAGGGTTGATGGGGCTGACATTGTATAATAAACCATAAAAAAGGGTTCTAGGCTAGGTAAGGGATAATGAAGACATAAAATTACTAGAGGAGGTGTGAAATAAGATTCAAAACATAGGGGAATATTTATAGGAGATGGTTGTGTGGGTAGAAAGTGGTAATAAAGGGATAAAAATCTTATGAAGTACCAATAGTTTTCCCACCCCTTTCTTGATGCACCCCTTAAGGCATGCAATTAGAGATATTGAGACACAATAGGTTCTTGTAAAAGAGAAAGCATAAA
Source organism: Torreya grandis (assembly GCA_037957365.1). Taxonomy (NCBI): domain Eukaryota; kingdom Viridiplantae; phylum Streptophyta; class Pinopsida; order Cupressales; family Taxaceae; genus Torreya; species Torreya grandis. Next base: position 2,935 of record JARHVA010006752.1, on the reverse strand, counting down.
TAATTCATAAAGTTTGAAAAAATTATGTGTATACACCTCCCATTATTATCCCTATTAGGTATTGTAATCAACTATGGATGAGTTCAAATATTTGTAATTGGGTTTCTTTAAAACTATGATTAAGAGTATTTTTAAAAATATAACATTTTTTCATGTGACATATGATGATTGGAAACATAAATAGGCCTTCACATATGATTAAGACATGGTGAAGTGAAAAAATGGTAATAATTAAGTACATAAGTTAATTAAAAATAAAATGGTTAAAACTGACATGATTTAGTACTCATCATCAAATTTAGATTATTCAATCCCTCCTCCCACACTGTCAATCTAGAAATGAAATTTAAATATTAAAGGAAATATATAGCTTAGTGTGTAAGTCAAACATTCTCTTTGAGATAATAATCCAATCATGGAAGACATTATTCTCTTTAATAAACCATTAAAAACAAATGAATTAGTATTTTTTTTACTAAAATTTTAGAAATCCTAAATTTTAATTGAGAGTAAGGGAATAATACATCCTATATATATGAAATGTTAGAACCCCACTTGGTTTAATTGGTATTTGGTATTTTTTTTACATTATTAATCTAAACTAGATTAATATCAACTAAGGTTAATATATTTGATATTCAACTAAATTCATCTAAAATTAATACATTTTTTTATTCATTTATTTAATGATCACATTAACAACATCAAACAATATTACATAACCAATCCATCAATAATAATATATTGAATGTTTATTATCTTATCCAACTATTTGAATTTTATATAACAATTATATAATAAGATCAGCCAAGTTCTAAGTATTAAAATGTAATAATAGTAAAATGATACAAATTTTATATATCAGAGTGTGAATATAAATCTATACATTGTTCTAAGGAACAAATGAATATCCAAAAACTTGCCAATACACAAAATGTAACCATGAATAAAAGTCTATATATATTTAGTGTTAGAAAAAAGGGATAGCATCATCAAAGTTTTTTTCCACACCAACTATAGACTATAGATCCATCACACAATCACCAAACTAGGGAATGGCCCTCCCTTAATGGGTGAGTAGGTGATAATTATGTAGGTATAGAGAAGTCAAATATAACTAGTGTGTTGTAAGATAACCATCACATGCAACATATAATAAATAATTCCACTCTAACATGATATCATGCATATAAATCAAATAGGTGAAATGATAACATTTAACTCTTAACATTACTTTGGAAAAAGTTTTCATATAGTTTAAATATCATATAGGTCAATCATATTCAAACACACAAACATATTTCATTTATTCTATGTATCAATGACTCAAAGTAAATGTGTGAAGTCCTTCTCACATAATTATTTTCTTATTGTCATTAATACCATTATTCACTAACTAAATCATATATAAGATTCCATAATTCCCATACAGTTTTTATTTATTAATACCATTGTATTCTAATACAAATAAATCATACATAAATTAATCACATGATTTTATAATAACAACATAAACCCATTGTCATATTTTGCTAAGTTACAATAACAACCCAATATCCATTTTAAATAAAGCACTATTGCTTGTAATTTAATTACTTAGACATTATTTAATATAGTTAAGTATTTACCTTTTCACATAAAAACACCCTTTTATATGTATTATAATTAAATTAAACATACTCATGAATTTCACACTAAATTTAGAGTTACTAAGCAAATACCATTTTAAAAATATTAATCTACTCTAAACATCAATTATTTATTTTATATTGAATTAAGACCAATTTAAACACATTATAATTTAATGAAATACATCATGGCTTTTTTATAAATTTATTTGTTCACTACGTACAAACAATCTATGTTCATAAAAGAATATCTATATATACCTAAATAAAGCACTATTACTAGTAATTTAAATTCCAATATCCATTTAAAATAAATCAGTATTTCTAGTAATTTAATTACTTAGCAATATTTTGATATAGTTAAGTTATTTATGATTTCATATAAAAACACCCTTTTATAGGTATTATAATGAAAGTTAACATAATCAAGAATTTCAAACTAAATTTAAAGTTACTAAACAAATACCATTATCAAAATATTAATCTACTCTAAACTTCAAATATATATTTTATATCAATTAAGACTAGCTTAAACACATTATAATTTAATGAAATACATCGTGGATTTTTTTATAAATGTATTTGTTCACTATATACAAACATCTATGTTCATACTAGAATATCGACATATACCTAAATAGTTTTTAATGCCCACTTTTACACACACACACACATACACGTCTATGCTTATAATTATTATGTAATGTGTATGTGTGTGTATTTATGTGTGTGCATGTTTTGGAATTATTCACAAAGATTATCACTATGTCTTTTGTAAAATCACACACACACACACACACACACACACACACACACACACTCTCTCTCTCTCTCTCTCTCTCTCTCTCTCTAGACTCTCTCTCTCTCTCTCTCTCTCTCCCATCGATCTCTCTCTCTCTCCTCTCTCTCTCTCTCTCCTCTCTCTCTCTCTCACTCACTCCTCTCTCCTCTCTCTCCACACACACACACACACACAACACACACACACACTTGTATTAAAATGTAATAATAGTAAAAATGATACAAATTTTATATATCAGAGTGTGAATATAAATCTATACATTGTTCTAAGGAACAAATGATATATCCAAAAACTTGCCAATACACAAAATGTAACCATGAATAAAAGTCTATATCTATTTAGTGTTATAAAAAAAGGGATAGCATCATCAAAGTTTTTTTCCACAACCAACTATAGACTATAGATCCATCACACAATCACCAAACTAGGGAATGTCCCCTCCCTTAATGGGTGAGTAGGTGATAATTATGTAGTATAGAGAAGTCAAATATAAGTAGTGTGTTGT